>OY755242.1:27380357-27546975 GCA_963576725.1 Azorinus chamasolen
TACTACCGAGTCTGACAAGTAGGAGATACGTTCTTAGTTTAGCCCTTTCCTTCATATGATAAGGGTCTTCTCTGTTTGCTTATGACATGATACAAGTTTGAATTTACAATTTATTTTGTCGCAGTAAACCATTCCCCTGAGACTTTTACATTATGTAAATTCAGCTAATAGATATTCATGATGTAATTATTTCTTACATGAATATTGAACAGGGAAAGGGTTAATGCAGGACGAAAGTTATGCCGAAAGCTCTTATAGAAGACTTTTGTATTACCTTTGTCTTTCATGAAGCAGCCATCTACATTTAAATACTACTTTTTTAACTTTGTGATCGCTATAAAGAGGTTCTCCTGTTTCACAAACAGAACATAAAGTGAGAATGTTTGAATTATTAGTCTGACAACTTTGCGAAAACACAAACTATGGACGTTTGATTTAACAGGAGGGTAAAAATGTAATTCACTGAAGAACATAGGATGAACTGATGTAAAAATAAATGCACAACTTACCATTTTGCCTGTCCAAAACTTAAAGGTAGCAAACATGCACACAGATAGAATATTCCAAGTTGGCAA
This sequence comes from Azorinus chamasolen, assembly GCA_963576725.1. Taxonomy (NCBI): domain Eukaryota; kingdom Metazoa; phylum Mollusca; class Bivalvia; order Cardiida; family Solecurtidae; genus Azorinus; species Azorinus chamasolen. The sequence continues at coordinate 27,380,933 of OY755242.1, forward strand.
CACACATTCCGCGCGGCCATTTTCAGAACCTGGCAGATATATATATAACTACAGCATAGTTCTTTGCTACCACACTCTAGTTCGGATATAAAAATCGATGCCTCCGTCGCTCTCAAAGCATTTCGCCTGTTTACACAGTATCAAAACCGTAACCACAGTTTTGCGGTGTAACTATTAAACTGACATTTATCGCTATTCTAGAAATTTATAAGGCTAATTACCGAAATCTGCATCTCGTGTAAAAACGAGTAATCATGCAAAATGCACATTTTGGCATCAATTTCATTTTGAGATTGTATCACAGATTGTGATCAGTGTCAAACAATGCAGACACTGGCCAAATTCCGTCCTGGGGCTGCTCATGGTATTCACTGTTTGCAATGTGATGGAATCCTTTTCACAGACTCTTATGATGCTAAGTAATTGTCGAAAAGGAAATATCCTACCTAATACCGAAGTAAATAAATCGGCCATAATACGAATAAAAAAAAGAAACTGTCATATTATCAAAAACAGTACATCTTATTTGTCAAAAACCGCGTACAAAACACACAACCGCCAAAACAGCACCACGACTAGAAACAGCAAATGTACATGTATATAAAAGACACAAAGATACGCACAGGCATAACAAACACACAATAGGGGGAAAAGCTTTAGTTCTTGACGTTGCGACATGCTTCTTGGCGTCGCGTCTAGAAGGACACTGTTTGCAACATTCATCTCATAGAGTGAAATCTCGATTATCCAAACACTCAAATAACGCACCATTATTGATATGCCACACAGGTGGAAGCTTAATGCAGGATGAAAGTCATGCAGAAAGCTCCTAGTGGAGTTTTCTGCTTGACTTACATCCTGCATTAAGCAGTCATCCGCCTCAAAAAACATAAAGTTTTCATTACTTAAATTTCATAGTATCGAGTTTTTACTGTAAAGGGTAGAAATAATAAATGAAGATCGATACTGTCGTTAAAACCCTGGCATCTAAGAGATGCTTAATTCTGATAATTTTGTAGTTCAAAAAAGAAAGGAAAAGGAAACGGATTGATCAGTACGATTATTGCGAATGTACAATGTTTACACATAATATATACTGTCCATTTCAATTTACTTTGTCACTGAATTTTAGTCGATATTTTTTTCATTTCGAGTCAAACTGACCTTAAATATACTTCATTTGATCGCATCGTTTTTCAGGAACTCCCATGCTAAATATCCCTCAATATCATGCAGTAACAAGGAATAAAATGCCGAAAATGCTTTTTCTATATGCTAATTCGATCAGCTGTTTCTTTGCAAATGTCTGCCGTATGTATGGATCGTGGAGCGTATCATTTTTCAACAGGGGTGAATTGCATACTGATATGAAATAAATGACGTAATTTCGTGTGTGACGTCAACTTTTAAGAGCTATAATTACCCTTAGTTAAATTCGGACGTTCCACTCGACGTCAATCGTCCGCCATTTGCAATTTGAAATGAACGTGTTTACAATGGGAAAACATTGTTTTTATGCATGACATCTTTATTTAAAGATGGATTAAAGGGAAACTCGGGCACAGAGTTCCTGAAAAACGATGACACAAGTGGTTTAAATTTGATCTCGATCCGGTAAGAAATGAAAAAAATTCTCGATTCAAATTCAGTGACAAAGTAAATTGAAATGGACAGTAGATCATATATGCTTTACTTGTGTATGTAACTTGAGACGCTCTATGCAAAACGTGATCTAAGTATTTTGTATACAGTGTAGACCTGGATCAGACATATCCCACATAAAGAGGCGTCTGATCTGGATTTTCGTTGTATGGAAATATAAAGAGCAGGTTAACACAGATTATGAGCAGTGTCAAGCAATGCAGACACTGGCCAAACTCCGTGCCTGGGCTGCTCAGGTCTTCACTGTTGGCAATGCGATGGGATACTTTTCACAGACCATGGCTCCTTTGTGTTTTACGATGACCGTTTGATATCAACCATACCGTCACACATTCTTTCCCAATCCTCCTCTAATTATTTCCTTCATTTCCTTTTTAATGTTTCCCTTTTAAAAACTTAAATATATTTGGAAAATGAATTATTATTTTGTTTGTACTTAACCCCTTACACTGCTATACATATATCTGCTCAGGTTTTAACCATTTCCTCCATAAATACGCCTTTCTGCGCCTCTGTAAAAGTCACTTTATGAAACCATTGTGATAAATAGAGCGTTTGCTCCCAACTATTCATTTCAGATTCATTCCAATCCTTCTTCGTATTAAATGTACATACATACATGCTCTAAATTACAGGAAAATAAACATGTTTAAACTAATTATAATAGAATAATTCGATATGCTTTCTCAGGGTTACGTGCAATACTTGTTATCATTTCATTATTTTTCTTTCAATCCTAGGAAACACGTGTTTATAGCATCTGTTTTGCAATGCAATGCGTTGTGAATACATGTAACTAACCATCTGTCAACAATGGCTTTAATATCACGTGACTCCGTAGAAAAACCAAAACGCGTTAACCCTTTCGCTGCCAGTGTCGGATCTGCGATTACCTATGCAAACAGTTTGGATCCAGATGAGACGCCGAGTAACTCGGCGTCTCATCAGGATCCAAACTGTTTGTTACTGTTACTATGTTTTTGAAACAAAAATGAAGAAAATAAAAAGAATGAAAATTTGTAGCAGACGATAAAGTTAGCAGACGACAAAGTTTGGCAGCGAAAGGGTTAAATTTCGAGAAGCTGAAAATCATATACTATGTAATTAACACAAGGGACATAGACGTTTAAGGTTTATTTTCATGAAAACAGATGTGTTTTGTGCCGTCTCAACTTTCAGATTCTAATTATCTGATGCAATTTACATTGAAACGACTTTGTTGCGAACGTCAAATATTGTTATATGCAAAGCGATATTTTGCAGTTTTATTCCAAACTTGAGCACTGGAACGGAGCAGCTATAGATTACTTTGGAGACTGTTCTTGAATGTATTGGCAACCCCTATGGATTAAATATGAAGCTTTATAACATGACCTCTTATGCAACATCGGCACGCTGTCAAATGATTAAGGTCAATGCATGTATCTCTATGGAAAACTATCAGGTGATCTCTTAAAGTTTTTGAGCTGTGATGATTTGGAATGTTTGTATGATTTTGGTCTTTTGAGTCAGCAATTTTGCTATAAAAGATCGTTTCCATGTATATTGTCTGGGAAATATTGGTTATTATGCCCCCTCCCAACAAAGTGATGGCATATAGGACTGTCCTTGTCCGTTATTCCGTCCGTCTGTCCATACGTCCGTAGGCACATATAGAAAATTGTGTCCAGGCCCTTTCTTGGAAAGTATTTGTCCAATCCACAACAAACTTTACACACATAGTTGTGGCTATTATATATTGATCAAGTTCGATAGCCATGCAAATCGTTTCAGTCGTTTAGGAGTTGCGGCCCTTTATTTGCAAAAAAATGACTTTAAAATATATTTCCAGACTCTTTCTTGGAAATTGATCGTCCAATCCTCCCCAAACTTTGCACACATATGTGTGGCCATTATATCTTGGTTACGTTCGATGGCCATATAAATCGCTTCAGTCGCTGCATACTTTACATACATGCTCATAAGCATATAGCAATGCCCTTACTTTCTGTGACAAAAATCTGATGTGGGGGCATCAGTGTCCTATGGAGACATTTCTAGTTTACTTTCATTTGAACGCAGCTAATAACCCGAGATTTTAAACCATTTGGATAAGATGCGGATGTGTTCAGTATTAAGCATGGTTATAGGAAATTACTTATTGTAGTTATTGTACATTAAATCCCCTCTATACCGGGCGTTCAAATCAGTATCAGTACAGGTCTGTAAGACAGCTGAAGCTTAATGCAGGATGAATTTCGTGCCGAAAGCTTCCAAAGGACATTCGTTTGTCTTGCGTTAAGCAGCCACCTGTCTAAAAAGATCTAAATTCGTCTTTATTGAAATTCCGGTTTAGAGGGGTTTTACTGTTATTTTAATCGTATTGCGGGTAAACTTCTTAAACCACTGAATGCCGAATATTCATGAAAGAAATAATGAATATATGAATATTAATTATTTGAATCTACTAATGCCATTATGGAATTTTGGCTGTTGAAGAAACTGTAGATTCAGACCTACATTATTTCTTACGCAAACAGACACATCTTGATGAGACAGTAACTGCAGGAGGCGTCTGATCTTGGTCTACTCAACTGACAACGGCGTCAAAATGTGTCTCTATCAAGTGAAGGGTTAAAAATAATCACAACGTTAAACCCATAAGACTCGCAAATCTCTATCGCTGGCACGTGTTGTCGTATGGAAATCTTAATTTTCAATTCTCTTCTTTTTTCCCGTAAAACATAATCATAATCTCAGACTGTTGTTTTTCTGATGAGATGTCTAATGCAATCATAAAAAACTGTCTGATGCATACATGTCTACTTTAATTAGCGCTGGTACGAATTTCAGTGACACAGTATCATAGTTATTCCGTCTTTTATGACATATAGAAGGTTATAGGTACAACAATTCAGGAAGAGATGAGTTAATTGATGCAACCAAAATTCCGATCGTAATTATGTTATGAAAACAATTTTGGTACGAATTAATCACACCCAGTGTTTATTTTTGCAAACACCTACAAATTATGTTCCACTGTTTTTATTTCTCGTCACACGAGCATGTTTGCGTTATGGTATTGCAAGTATTCGTAGGAATCACTAGCTTCATTGTAAACATCTCTAAAACGAACTTTAAACTTATCATTCGTACCGGTCTTTTAGACAGGTGGCAGCTTAATGCAGAATGAAATCCTAAAGTAGGAGATCCTTCAAAAGCATGAGCAGTTATTCAAAACACTACTCATCCCCCAAACACCGGATGACTCGGTATTCAAAGGCGGTATTCATTTTTCATAACTAAAAACATTGAAACTGATGATCCCGAAGGACCAGAAAATATTACAACTCTGAGAATGAAGTATAGGGCGACTTTTATGGCCGCCACACAAGCATTAAACACCTTCTGTTGTGAAGTACACGCATTCTCAATTTAAGAGATTCTTCGAAAGCAAAAGAAGCAATACGAAAAGAGAATATTGCAAACTCGTTCTTATTAACCCTTTACTCCATTAATATGCGCTTCTACGCCTTTGCAAACAGAGTAGACCAAGACCATACGGCTCCTGTAGAAGCCGATGCTCCTTTTGCTTATGAAATAATATAGATACGACTCTACAGTTTCTGCCATTGCCAAAATGTCCTTTGTTCATATGCTTTTATAAAACTGAATCTAATTATTATTAATGACGTTTCATGAATATTCATGGCGTAAAGGTTTAATCTTTTGGGAGTTCTGCATGACTTTCACGCTATATTAAGAAGCCACCTGTCTAAAATGACCTAAATTGGTTGTATTAAAAGTCCAGTTTAGAGGAGTATTCTGTATAATTACATTTATGATAAGTCACGTATAAGTTCAGGATTGAAATGATAGCTATTTCGTTGTCAACTTTCGAGGTCTGCAAACTTTGTTGCCTTCTACAATGCTCATTTTTAATTTTCTTCATTTTTGTTTTAAAAACTCATAACAACAAACAGTTCGGATTTCGAGTTACCTGGCGTCTTATCTGGACCAGGACTGCTTGCATAAGTAATCACAGATCCGATATTGGCAGCACAAGGGTTAACCTATAAACCATTTTGACCCTAAATGAACCCTCTGATCAGGGTCTGCACTATTCTCCATACCCAACAATGTCCACGTTCTTTACCAACATATATTTCTTTTAGCAGGAATCCATCACAAGAAATATGAATAGGATCCAATTTCATGTATTCACGAAATAACAATAGAATCAGTCCTAAGCGACATTGCATTTATTGAACATATGCGTCTTAAATAGCAAGTGGTTGCTTAATGCAGGGCAAAGGTAATGCAGAAAACTCCTATAGGAGCTTGATGCATTACCTTTGCCCTGCATTAATCTACCACCTGCCTTACATACCCATAATTAGACTTCCTTTTCGATGGCCGCTTTAGGCAGGTTATACTGTAGGATCTAATTTTATGCTTCGACGAATTTACCTTAAATAATATGAAAGTTAATGGTTTGCAAGTACAGTTAAACTTCGATATCTCGAACTCGGATAACTCGAACTTCTGGATAATTCGAACAAAACGTTAAGTCCTTCCAAAACTTACAATGCAAAACTGCTGTAAATTGTATCGCTACATCTATCTAGAAAGCACGTGACAGCTTAATACAGGTGTAAAGTAATGCTGAAAGCTCCTATAGGAGCTTTCAGCATTACTTTACACCTGTATTAAACTGTGGCCTTACGAAATTATTTAGATTATAAATCGAATGACTCGAACCTCTGTTATCTCGTGCTAATGTGTATGGTCCCTTGATGTTCGAGTTGTCGAAGTTCAACTGTAATTTGAACAATATGGCATCATGAAGAAAACATATGTCGAATGCAAAAAACACAAGGTTTCCCCAGTGCTCGACTGATACATTGAGGCACGCACTAATCTTCTTGTCTAGGAGATCGTAAACATTTCATAGTCATCAATGAAATTCCCTTTGCACAAACTCTTTTGTTTTATGCACCAAACTAGAACTTTGATTGTTTACTTATCTCGTATTTGTTTATTACACATGAACTAAAAATATCCCGAACTAATTAACTGCAATAAAACATTTTATCTATACATAAACATTTTGTTATGTTGTAAGCCCTTAACGCTTGAAATGGTCTTTTCAAAAAACGAAACAGGTCAAATTTACCGCAACTATACATGGATTTGTTTTTCAAACGAAAAGTACCGTATGACAAACAGTGCAGACCCTAGTGAGAGGGTTCCTTTAACCCTTTCCCTCATATAAAAGTGTTTTCACGCATTTGAAAACAGAGTAGACCCAGATCAGACGGCTCCTAGAGGAGCCGTCTAATCAGGGTCTGCTCTGTTTGCTTATAGAAGTTGATAGATCTGTTTCTTTACTTTCTAAAATGTCTACAATGTTCCACCTTCCATGTTTCTTTATAACTATTTTGTTAATGAATATTCAGTAGGTATTGAAATTTGACCTAAATACATAACAGGGAAAGGGTTAAGAGCCCTCTCATCTGGGTGTACACTGATTGTACAAGACGTTAGTAACTCGTTTCCCGGACTGAAAGGGTTAACCCTTCGCTTGCTATTCACGTCAATATACCTACCTGTAAATAGTGAAGACCCAGATGAGACAGCTCCTGCAGGAGCTGTCTCATCTGGGTCTGCACTATTTACAAGTTGATTGTGCAATCAGTGCACTCCACAGCAGTGATTGCACAGCGAAATACATGTACACAGTGAAGATATATGTAATTATACAACAGGGCATGGGGAAAGAAGGAGAAATGTATTTTAAAATTCAGCTAGAGAATGGTTTTATCTAATAATGATGAAAAGTACATGTTGCTTCAAAGTTATAAAACATATATTAACACATTATCTTGTTAGAGTGTACATAAAGTCTTAATCTCACAAACTTGCTTTTAATTTTCATAACTGTTTAACGCGTGGAAATAAGTCGAATATAAATGTACCTCTAAACCTCCATACTCTTTTGATATTAATAACGAAGTGACCTTCTACTTCACATATCATGTTGCTTTTGGCACCTAGATTTAGTGCTTCAATGCGGGTGTAAAATTGTGATGAGACAAGCGAAATAATTTTATCTTGGCATCAACACATGCAATAATCTGCAGACTACATGCATGCAGACATAGTACAATCATATATATCTGTGAAGCATCTTAAATTATGTTAAGACTCTACAACAGGTATACATTCAGACTGATTATAAAACTGCAAGGTCATCAAATGATTTGCGTTAACTCTCTTAAACAGAAGTTAGTAATTAATCGACATTGCCTCCATAAATACGCTTTTCTACGCCTTTGAAACAGAGTAGGCCCAGATAAGACGGCTTCTGTAGGAACTGTCTGATTAGGGTCTGTTCTGTTTGCTTATAATATAATATACATCTGAATCTACAGATTCTGCCATTGCCAACAGGTCCTGTGCCCATGTATCATTATAATAATCTAATTTATAATCATGGTGTCGTTATTTCTTACATGAATATGCATGGAGTAAATGGTTAAACATTATCATATCTTATCTCCCAGTGTGAAAAAAATGTTCAAGCTTGAGAACTCAAATCTGACCAATCAAAAGCTTGAGAACGAACTCAGACTCAACTGAAAAAAAATATAAGCATGGACCCTGGACTACGTCGATTCGCAGAAGATTTTGAGAAGCTATTGACCGAGTGTCAGACGGCTTGGATCATGATAATGTGCCGAGCTACTCGTCATTTCATATGGATCTAGGCTCTGTGCAAATGCTAGTCAATTCGCGGATATGGTTTAAAAAGATAAGATACGCAGTTGTGTCAGCATCCCCGTGTTATTTCTTATTCGAAGGAATACACCTTTGTCTAGACACCAAATGCGACTTTTGACACTGTCAGATACCACGTAGTGTATTAACTCAGTCTCTCCTAGGCTATTTTAGACCCAACCTCTTTGTATTAATCTACCGAAAAGGAGCATTAATTTAACTAGAGAAAAGGAAAAAAATAGAATTTTGTAGTTTGAAACCCTTGTGATAAATAGAGCATTTGCTCCTATAGGAGCAAATGCTCTATTTATCACAATGGATTCACAAAGTGAATTTTATAGAGGTGCAACAATGCGTCACTAGGGGGTAATGTGTTAAATCGCTGTAACACCACGGGAGACCGACAGATAGAAAGGAACAGCGAAGAAACACCATGGGAAATTGACAGAAACGAACAGCGAAGCACTATGTTTATATATTCTATTTCTTAACAACATTATTGATATCAGACCGGTTCCAAATTGACGCAATTGAAACAGATGGAAAGAAACGCCTTTAATTAAAGCAAGTAATAGAAATATTAAATGTCGAGTCGAACATTTTCATTATTTAACTCTTTCGCTGTCAAATTGTGTCGTGTGCAAACTTTGTCGTCTGCTACCATTTTTATTTTTCTTCATTTTTGTTTCAAGAAACAGTCACAGAAACAAACAGTTTGGATCCTGACGAGACGCCGAGTTACTCGGTGTCTCATCTGGATCCAACCTGTTTGTACAGGTAATCACTGATGCGACATTGGCAGCGAAAGAGTTAATGATTGTTGATCAGAACATCTCGACTAGTTAACGAATGTTGAGCCATACATCTAAGCTAGTTGACGAATGCTGATTCGAACGTCTACGGCTAGGTAAAGTAAAATGATTGCCTGCTATATAATATGAGATAAACACTGTACATTCATATTATACTGAGGTTAGATAATTAGCAGACAGTAGCTTTGCTTAATGTGTAATCGTCTAGTTACACACTACATTGGACAGTGATAACGCGTTGCATAAAAGATGCTTCGGTGCAACTCTAAAATAACAATATAATACAGTAACATCTCTCTTAACTGGCCGTTCAATTTACATGTACAGTAAAACCTCTCTTAACCGGAAGATAAATTTAGTATAAATATCGGTCTTGGGAACAGGTGACAGCTTAATGCAGGGTGTAAGTCATGCTCCTAGAGGAGCTTTCTGCATGACTTTTACCCTGCATTAAACAGTCACCAGCCTAAAATATCTTAAATTACTCTCTAATAGAATTCCGGTTAAGAGAGGTTTTACTGTAGTATAAATATCATAATTGGGACATGTGACAGCTTAATGCCTACAATTAACTACATTCCGGTTTAGAGAGGTCCGTTAACTGGTCTGATTCTCTAATGTGTTTACTCTTTCACACTGGCACTGGACCGGAAATGACTATAGTCCTATATCTACTAACTATTATATTGATACACCGGTATAATTCTATATGATAGGAATTATGTACTACAGTCTTTTTCGATATAGTGACATTGCTGTTTCGCTGCCAAATTGTGTCGTCTTCAAACTCTGTCCTCTGCTACAGTTTTAATTTTCTATTCTTCTTCATTTTTGTTTAACAAAACAGTTAAACCTTTAGCCTGCTATGGGCGGATGGGTGGATACCTTTGCAAACAGTTTGGATCCAGATGAGACGCCGAGTAACTCGGCGTCTCATCAGGATCCAAACTGTTTGACATCCTTATTGCAGTTTAGTAGACAAATTGATTACAATTTGAATTTTGAAAATGTAGTAGGTGAAAAATTCTGCAAACATAGTTTGCTCAGCAGGCTAAAGGTTAATTCCTAATGAGACGCCGAGCTACTTGGATTCGCACCAGAACCCATTTGGTGAGTCATGCACATTTCAACTTGAATTTTCAAGTTAAATATAGCCCCCAGAATTTTGCAAATTTTTTTATCGTCTTTGTTTACAAACAATGTTCCCGTTTACGTACATTTACCATTAAAATGCGGGGACCAAGTATAAAGATTCAGCGTTGTGAGGGTACATACAGTACATATAAGCATTAGGCAACAGAGTGTATCTGTCGGCCATCAAATTTACAAGCAATCACTCAGTTCTCTCTGTGTTGTTAATTGCAGTGAGTTTTTATATTCTGAAAGGCCTCCGTCGTTTATACACAACTGTTACTGACTTGCCATAAACACTTCTGTTTTTATACTGGAGTTTAAAAGTTTTGTGAGCTGAATGACGTCATTGCAAGCTGACAAACAAGATTATACTCCCAAACTCTTCGATCATTTATTATCTGCAGACCACAGATACGGTACTGTTTATCTTAAGTACAAAATGTTCAAATCAATCATCAATCATACTTGGCAGTCAGTAGCTAGTTATCTGTAGCGTCTATTAATAGGAACATACTCAAACACTGTAGACCCAGACCAGATGACTCTTGAAAGACGTCACATCGGCAAAATAATTATTTCAGAAAAACCCACTTCAAATTAATACTTGGGCAAGTTCACATTAACTCTGTAGAAAAGAAGTTCAAGGAACATATACAATACGAGTTGAAACGGACTGCAATATTGAAGAATACTATTTCTTAGTTGTGAAAAGGTTTAACCCTTTCCCTGTTATGGCATCATGGATATTTATTACCTGTTTTTATGATGGCATGTGTACTGAGGGTACACAGGGTATTTTGGTACTGGTAAAAGCTGTACACTAAGATCTATTATAATTTCATAAGCAAATAGAACAGACCCTGATCTGGGTCTACTCTGTTCGCAAATGCACAAAAAGGCGCTTGTATGAGTTAAATGGTTAATATATCTCTTTAGAGACCAAGCAAACTATTTTAAACCACTTCACCGCTTGTATTGAACAGGGTACATGCTATCCCATTTACTAAACAATATCCAATCAACTTGACACTGCAGTTTCCCATAATCTTGAAGGAAACGGAAGTAAGCACACTTACAGCAGACCATAGTTTAAGCATACATATGTTTCTATTGGATATAGTTTAGTGTATTCAAATACAGCTTACTTATCAGCAATGAATTATGTAGGTCACTCGTGCCTTAAGACATACGCCCTTTAATGAAGCAAATATAAACATACTATAAAATGAACCGTAACTGCAATGCATTAAACTGGAATAAAACGATTGTTTATCTTTTTCTCAATACGAGCTACCTCATTCATATTCTGATAAGCAATGGAGATTATGGCAATATACCACATCCCTGAAGGTATCCTGGTGTGCGATAGTGATTTCAGCATACTTTCCATAAAAACCATTTCATGTTGGTACACTCTATTGTTTGATTCCAGTGCAGGCCAACAAAAATTGATACATTGGATTCCTACATATGTTACATTGTTTGATTGGTTCCCTATATATGTTACACTGGTTCCCTACATATGTAAATTGGTTTCCCTATATATGCTATATTGGTTTGATTGGCACCCTTATATGTTACATTGGTTTCCTTCATGCTATATTAGATTCCTACATATGTTACTCTGGATTCCTGCATATGTTACATGGGTTTCTCTTTTGTAATATTGGCTTCATTGGTTTCCTACATGGCATGTTACATTGGTTTTCGACATATAGTTCATTGTATTTTTACATAATTATGTAACATGGTTCCCTAGATACACCTCTTATCCAGAGAGCTGGTTGTATACTTTTAAAGGCAGACGGTAGAATAATAAACTACACACTTCTATAGGAAGCTTCCATACGAACTGTCTGCACTGTTTGTGCCAAACATTATGCTTATTTATCAATGTGTTGCATAGAAGAGACTCTTTAAGTCGGCCGGCGAAACGATTTAAATGTAACATAATTGTAAATACCATTTTCACATGCGCTTAGAATTCAGTATACTCTGGTTTACTAGAAAACACACTGTTCGTGTTTGATTAAAATTATTTGTTCATAACTGAGATATAAACAAAACATGTAAGAATTAAATATCTTCTGATGTTTTCGGAATACATTGCATGTCACAACTGCAAATGCTGAAGGAATTGCTTATGCAAGACATTGATTTCGTGTGATATTGTGATTGCTGTATTTACTATCGTAATTAAACGACTTTCTAAGGACATTACATAAATACAAAATAGCATTGGTAATCAAATTGAAGCAAGCATTATACGCATTCTATTTCAAAGGATAAACGATACTTGAATTAAATATGAAGTGAATGGTGATATATAACAATTACACACAATCCTGTAACTACAAACAAAAGAAAAATGTAGATGTTACTAAGATTATAACAAATATTCGTTTTATGTTAACTTTGTAATTTATTTTATATGATACATGTAATTGACTTTTATCTGCTACTTTCTGTGTCTAGACATGTATACATTTGCATCATATCAAATACAGTTTTATCTCAGTAGAGCTGTACCTACAAAACGAAATTCAAAACGATTACAAGGGTAATGGTTTTTGGCACGACTCATTAAAAAATACATCATAGCCCATTGCTTCAAGAATATTCATATACGAACTAATGACTGTATGAATATTAGTTAGATGCATTCTGTAAATAGTATATAAACACATAAATGTTGGCCTAGGAAGAAAATGACGGAGCAGATAAGCAAACAGAGCAGACCGTGATCAAACGGCTCCTATATGGACTGTCTAGATATATTCTCTTTGCAAACGCGTAAAAAGCTTTTATATATATGGAGTAAAGCGTTAATTCAATATGATACGCAGTTACTATTTAGCAATGATTAAAACAATATGGTATTGAACAATAACATAGCCCAAATGCATAGTTTAAGATACTACATCAACATTATACAACAGATGCCTGTTACCCCCCTCATGAGCAGTAAAGTGCACGTTATTCATAAAGTTTCTTACGAAACGTTGTGTATGTTTTCAAACATCGGAAAAGCTAAAACAATTATTGGTAATGCCAGGTAATTAAGATGCTTACCATTGTTTAAAACACATTAAGTTTCCTATTTAGTTCTTAAGAATTGGCAACAGAGAAAACAGCTGGGCCTACTGCACACGAAACTGTAGCGTTCCTTAACAGCATATATATACAGTACAGTAAAACCCCGCTAATGCGACCACCAAAAAGGGGCATAATTCTGGGTGGCAGAGGCAGGTGGTAGCTTAATGCAGGACGAAAGTTATGCAGAAAGCTCCTACAGGAGCTTTCTGCATAACTTTCGTCCTGCATTAAGCAACCACCTGCTTTAGACGACACCAGTGACTGTTTATTAAGTGGTCGCATTAGCGGGGTTTCACTGTATATAACCATTGAATCAGTTTGGTCAATATACAATAACACCTATGTACAACGACCATACAAATGAAATCTAATTCTGGGTCTTTAAAGTAGAAACTAAACCCTTTCCCTGTTGTATATTCATGTAAGCAACAATGACGTCGTGAATACTAATTTGACTATTTTTGATAATGGCTTATGAAGACAGGACATTTTGACTCAGACAGAAGCTATAAAATCAGATCTATATTACACCATGAGCAAACTCAGCAGACCCTGATCAGAAGGCTCCTACAGGAGCCGTCTGATCTGGGTCTACTTTGTTTGCAGATGCGTAAAATACGCTTACATAAGGAAATTGCTTACTTTACCCCATTAATACGCATACTCCATTTCTACGCTTTGCAATAGAGTAGACCCAGATCAGACGGCTGATCAGGGTTTGGTCTGTTGCTTATGACATAATATATATATGAGTATAACGAATCTGTCATGATCGAACATTCCCAAGTCCAAGTGCTATTATAATAATTAATCTAATTTTTATTCATGGGACAATTAAAGTAAAGGGTTAATGCATGGTGGGATATTTGTGTTACTTTCGTTCGGCTTTAACCCATTCCCTGATATTGCTCTATTTATCACAATGGTTTCAAACTACAAAATTCTAAAGTTTTCCTTTTCTCTAGTTCATGATCCTTTTCGGTAGATTTATTCAAAGTATCTAAAATAGCCTATGAGGTAATGGGTTAAGCAAGCACATGCGTGTAAAGTGACGATGTTTATCCATTAATTGACCACTATAGACTAGACTTTCTGTACTACATTCTGTGCCATTATACCATATACTTGCCATAAATTAATATTACCATTTTAAGTCATAGCCTGATTCAGTTCCCTGTTGAAATTTTGTGTAGGAAATAATGACAATATTAATTAGAATAGTTTAATAACTGCATATGAATACATACCAATTTAGCTCAAACATATATTATACCATAAGCAAAAGGAGTAGACCCCGATCAGACGGATTGTGCAGGTTCCGTCTGATCGGGATCTACTCTGTTTGCAAAAGCGTAAAAAAAGATTGTATAAGGGAAAGGGTTACAAGCAGTAATTGTTGTTTCAAATACATTCCCGTAGTATCAAAAACGTTTATATATTGAAAAGACGCCGAGACTTATATGGTACCAAATTGTTTGCGAAAGATACTACCTAGAAAGTGTGGAACGAGTACGTACACTTGTATATTGACATTATATCATGGACAACATAACCCGTTCTGTTTATATTTATTGAAGGAGATAAAAAAAATGTCACTTTAAAACTGAATATTGACCCGTGATGGGCAGCAAAACAGTTAATATGAAAACCGAGTACCGTTGTTCCAAGACGTGCTTATTGTTCCACACCATGTGTGTGCTTGTTCTGTATTTTCTGGAATGATTGCCTATGTAAAGTCGATATACTCACATAAAGGGTATATGGATGTATTGTTATTACGTGTGCCCACTTTTGATATGATATACATGCAGTATTGATATAGGAGTTATAAACAAACCTACAGACCATTATAAATCTATTTTTTCGGGCAAATGAAACTAGACGTTCGTATTATATATTTACAGCCAACTTATATAAAGCTGCTTTTATAAGTTTCTAGTAGCCTATGAATTCACTAGTCAGATCATTTCTATTCAATTCAATGTAGTAAACAGTAAATAACATTACGGAAAGAAAAGCAAATTTGTTTTTAGCCTTCCAGAATAAACACCAAGATCTACATTTACAATCAAAGGCCTGAATGGCCATAATGGCGTTCAGGTTTGATATGGATGTTATGTGTAGGGGGGGGGGGGGGGAGGAATTGATGTACATACACGTTAATAACAATAACGTCTTGGAATTGATAACAGTATTAATAACAACACATTTTTGTGAAACACTAAAAATGTTCGCCTCTGTAAGTTGCATAGACATGCCAGGTTTGAAGTATGTATGTGCAATGGCTACAACGTTATTGCCAACATTAAAGATTGAGCCAAGCCAACAAACCAACAAAGTCAGCCCCCCCCCCTACCTTGATTGGGGGCATAAAAATATGACAGACTGAAACAAAAGGAGCCATCTCATGATCTGCAGTTTATATATTGACATGCTTCTAGTTTCTACTATGGCAAAAGAATATCTTAATTATATTCATGATGTCATTATTTCTTATATGAATATTCATGAAATAAAGGGTCAATTAACGCTTTCATGTCCAAAGCTGATGCAAAAACTGAAGCACAACATCAAAATGATACGAAGGTTACCTATAATCCTACATTTTTTGTTCAACTAATTCTTACACATAACATTTATTTTTCCATGTTCAGCACTCGTTTATTTTGAATAAATGTAGTCTGCTTACAAATTTGAAGGTAGACTGTTTTTATGTTTAATTACTAAGTAGATCCATACATGTACATACAATTACGGTAGTTGTTTGGAACCTGATGAAACTCAAATTCAGAACTACAGTCAGAAGTAGAGTTGTAAGCTGGGAAAGACATTTCAACAAATTGCTACCTACTTTCGCTTTTACACGACACAAACGTCTTGAGCAGACTCGGCGGTTACACGATACATAGAAGAGACAGTTGTTATTGACACTGGAATATAATTTGATTGAATATGTGTTGAAAACCTTCTATGGATAATACTTACTTTGATAAGCCGATAGAACCCCGTGTTTTTACGGTTTTACTTCTTGTAAGACTTAGACTTGTGTTGAGGTTGGGTGCCATAGTCAAAACACGCTGCGTGATAAATGTGTATATGGGATTTCTTTGACCTTGTCCTTTATGAAACTTCCTATTTTTAATTTTGAGTACGGGTAAAACGGAAATGACCGAATGCGATGCAAAAAGGCAGTTTGATTGGCTGAAGATGTAGGTCTATATGCTAATCAGTTACGAATGTGTATAAAAATGCAATCGGAAACCTCGGCTATATTCCTTCTGCTTTAGAATGCCAAGGTGTTGCGAATACTACGGCAAAAATATTCGTTCGCGTCTTCTTCTTCTTCTTCCGATTAAAGTACAGGGCCCACTCTGGAGCATCGACGTACTTGGAGTTTATTAAATTCAAGACTTTTAAAAAGTTTATCTTTGTGTAGATTAGTAGTAATTATCTCACACAGCGAATTATTATTAAATACATGAAGAGTAAACAAATACATGAACATTTTACAACCAAACTAGTGCAGACTTGAAGAAAACTATTTTGTCTTGCGCATGTTCACTAGACAAGTGAACTCTTTGCCGTAAAGAGACCGACTAGTATATGGCGTTTGTACGCCATAAAAACTATATGACAGTAATTTCTGTACGTAGCAATTTAAATTTGCGAATGTTCAAAGTAGTTAAACTGTACAATAAGCTTATAACCTCCACTTTATGTAGCATGTCGAAAACATAACTATAACTATAACATGTGTTTAAGTCAGTTGTGTTGTGCGATATACCTCGTATATCTGCAGATATAAGACGATTATAGTTACAAATTAATTATTTGAGCATTAAAAGTAGCAATTATATTAATTTGCTAAGGGTTTTCCAGTGTACATAATGGTTTTGAGATAACAGAGCGAGATCGACATCGCTATTTCATGTCACCTTTGTTGAACTACTAAGGTTTTGCATTTTATTTGTTAATCTGAAAATACAGATTGTAGTAAAAGAGTAACGACAATGCATTATAGACGACAAATAACAGAAATGTATTTAACCCTTCGCTTGTTATTCACGTCAATATACCTACCTGTAAATAGTGAAGACCCAGATGAGACAGCTCCTGCAGGAGCTGTTTCATCAGGGTCTGCACTATTTACAAGTTGATTGTGCAACCAGTGCACTCCACAGCAGTGATTGCACAGCGAAGTAATTGTACACAGTGAAGATATATGTAATTATACAACAGGGCATGGGTAAAGAAGGATATATGTATTTTAAAATTCAGCAAGCGAAGAGTTAAGAACCAAAATCATTTGTTATCTTTGGCGCTTGTATACATTCAAAGGTGTCATTGTTGTTCATTTGTAGCTGTTTTAATGGTTTATATGGCATTTAGTTTTAGGCATGTGCTGGCATACATGTTTTACAGACACAACAAGTACTGTAATAGGCATAGGTTCTGAGGGACAGACATACGTTTATAAACGTTATAAACCTAATACCCCAGCAATATCGGATATATCAACACATGTCTTAATTAGTGTTGCATTACATGCTCACACATTTGATTGCACTTCAAAACACATTTAGACATTTATGATTTACGGAGGTATTTGTGTATTTTAAATATTAATAAGACATTATAGTACGTATTATGCCATATTAGTTTTACTAAGAGGAATAACTGTATATAGTTGCATTTTTTATAAATGATTATTTCTTAAACATATATAAGAATTACTATGCTAGTAGTTTTGAAGTTCAGCTGTATTTTGGAGAGTTAGAAAAGTTGTTAAATGCGAGCCTTAGCGAGCATTTATCTACTTTTCTGACAAGCCAAACTACAGCTTAACTTCAAAACTTCTAGAGTAGTAATTCTTTTACCATGCAATACCAATAAGAAATGGAGAAAATGAAGAAAAAGAAAGTTTGCTCAAGCTGTTCTGTCCCCTGAATAAAAATACATGCCAGTACAATATACGTGACATCATATTGGCGTGCAGTGACGTCGTCGATGTTTACAACATAAACAAACTTGATTTAATCCTTTTATATGGACAAAAAGTTGAGACAAAGGTGAGCAAATGTGGTAAATTTTATGTTTATGTTAAATTATGCACTTTCTTCCTTCTGTTTTCCTCCTATTGGCTAAATTAAACTTGCATCCCAGTGGGTTCAGTACACATGCACCATAGTGACTGTATGTGGTGACGTTGCATGATAAATCTAATATTGTAGTTGTTTAAGAAATGTCAGATATACTATGTACATTAACAAAACTACAATACAACAACATTACGAGTGTTTCTGCAGTCTCATTTTCTGAGACAAGTGGGGATCAGAATATAAATTGACTTTACTACTTTTTCATTTATCAACCAGGCTGAAGAATACCCAGTTCATCAATGAATGGCATAAAACGTCGTAATATGAGAAATGACAAGTGGGAAGAAAATGAAGACCCTCTTCTTACCTGGTGCAATTTTGCTGGATACCTTAGTGTTGTTATCTAAGGCCACATCCTCTTCGCCAAGGCAGAGCAGTTTGACAGGTATCTGAATAGTAGCGACTTCCGGGAAATTCAGGGCTGGTTGTAGAGGTACATAAGCCACCTGAATGAAACAATAATTGTTGTGCCTTGTATACCTAATTGAAAATTTATTATCTGGTTCGAAGAGAAGAAAGAAGATATTCTAATAAGCAAAACTGAGAAATGAAATAAAGCGTTAACAGCACATGGACATCATGGTAAAAACATGAGCTGCAACAAACCTTCGTATGTGTCTTCAAAGTTTCACTCATTATAAATTATCTTCGCAGTCTCGTCTTTATTACCACATACATCTGAACTGTTGCTATAAGAATTTGAATTAAATTAAATAACTGGATAAACAATGTGCAAGGCTATACATATGATATGTATAATGACTTCAATCGGTATATGTTTAGCGTATTCAGTAAATTGTACACAAACATGTACTATAAACCTATCAAACATACATAAAGCATACACATTGACGTACTGTATTTGGAAGACATGTGTCATCGAAGCTACAACAATCCCCAAAATGATGCAAAACATCAGGAGTACATTATGTTCTGATTTACATTGCAACAACACTGTTCAAATATTTAACTGGCCAATCAATGTTCTCAATACATGCGATTTAATATATCGACATGTTGGTGCGATATGAATGTATGTATATTAATACCCCTCTGAAAGCATTTTGAACTCGATGTGACACCACTTACATCTCATCATAAGGAGCTTGGTAAAAATGGACATTGAAAGTCTCCAGTAATACGGCGCATGTACACATGTATGAATTTGACAATTATATTGAACAGATTAAACAGTTGGGCGTAAGACAGTCGGCTGAGCAGTCATTCGGACTGAAAGTAGACTATAACTAAGTACTGTTTTTACTTAGCAGTTTTGCACTGATGCCATGATAAATGAATAATCTTGTTCTGTGTCGGTGTAAATTGTATTTACAAACTTATATAAAGTTCATAAACATGTTGAATAATTAACTTTTGTTCCAGAAAATATTAATTTAAAATGAATTATTTTCAACCCCTGATTCTATAAGGGTATTGTGGCTGAACTTGTACAGTAAAGATATATGAACGAAGATTTAGTTAGATAGGGTCAATCAATAGAAAAAAACAAAGATGACAATGAACCTGTGAATAGTTGTCAGTCTGGATTTATATAACACACAGTGTCTGCTTACATAAAATGTCGTATTCCTTCTACACTGGTAGAAACACTCGAAAAGATGAACAAGAGGGCATGCACCCATATAATTGAATTTGCGATCGTACACGTCTAGCATTTTTCTGAACATGTTTCGTTTTTATCCGTATTTACTGAAATTGGGTAAGGAGACTGCTTACATTGGTTAGCTGTTATTCATACACAAAGTCATTTTCCAGGAATGCATTGCTATTTTGTTCAATCAACATTGAATATGTTAAGCCAGCAACCTAAATGTAGCCTCATTATATTGCTTCTTTTCCATGCCGCCAAAGCAACGTCAGAGAGAGAAACATTCACCCTTGATATTCGTCTTCACTGATAAGACGCACATGTTTGATTGATGAGTGTTTGTTCGTGTCAGAAATACAAATAAGGAGCGCAATGGTGTTTTATATCAAAATGATTCCGTATTTGCTAGTGTCGTAGTGCCTACTTTGCATGTCAGATATGCAAATATAAAATGAATGATTCATATGAGTTTATTCCATCCTGTCTATGATGTTCCATATTAATATCTAATATGTATATCCATATCAGTATGAAATGAAATATTAAAACAAATATTCGTAATTTATTCAAGGGTTTAAGCTATTTTTTCTACGATGTCTTATGCTTATACTGTACCAGACATATATGTAATATAAACTAAAACCGCATTGTCCTAAATAGGTATTGAAGTGCGTGAAGAACATTGCAAATTACTATTTCTGTCATTTCTGTCAAGAAACACTGAAGCAAAGTACAGATGCAAAGCATATGATACAATATTAAATACGAATATAACATTTTCCAACTATAGAACATTAATTTTGAAATTATATTTGTTTTTGTTTAAACAATGCTTACAATTTCTTAAGTTTCGTTTAAGCAAATTCAACCATTAACGTAGACGACTTTCATACTACCCGAGAGAAAGTTGACTACTCACTTTAAACAAATGGCAACCATGTGGATCTATGTTAACCATATGTATCTATAATCATATACAGTAAAACCTCTCTTAACCGGCAGTTAAATTTAGTATGAATATCGGTCTTGGAGACAGGTGGCAGCTTAATGCAGGGTGAAAGTCATGCAGAAAGCTCCTAGAGGAGCTTTCTGCATTACTTTCACCCTGCATTAAGCAGCCACCTGCCTCAAAGTATCTAAATTATTATCTACTAGAATTCCGGTTAAGAGAGGTTATACTGTAATATGTTCTGTTTAAATGATATCTGCCTAACATAAATACCAAACTTTTTTTTATATTTACTGGAATAAGTATAAGTGCATAAGTGTTTTGTAAAAAAGTTCGGTTGACACGTTCAGTGCGGGAATCCAGTCACTAATGTCATTAATCGAGCCTTCTCATCAGTATCTGCACTGTTTGTCATGTTAAATCATTATCTAAATACATCCCTAATTATCCCAGTAAGCTTCATCTGTTTAAATCTTGGGATAATCCATTTAACACTTTAGCGTTGAAGAAGTGATTAACCATATATTCATGGCAAATTGTTATGCTGCCATACATAAAGTTCAAGGTATTATTATTTGTGCTTATCCGTTTCATCGATGGATTACTTTTATGATGTTGATCAAAACTATAGGTGTCCGAAACAATTTACTTATTTAACGCTGAATTGTCAGAGTATTAAATGTGTATGTGGGTTCTGCATAACAAACAGTGCATACCCTGATCAGAGGTCTCTTATAGGATCCCTTTCATTTAGTTTTACACTGTTTGCAAATGAAAGCCAACTCGTTTCCCGCATTCCAACGGATAGTATGGTTTTGTGATTTGCCATAGATAAATGTATAATACATATTCTGCTGTTTAGTATAAATTCAATGTTGCTAATACCGAAATGGAAATGATGTACTTATCCATTCTAGTGAAAAGAAGACCCCCCCCCAAAAAAAGGAAAAAAAAGGCAGAAAAAACCAAGAAAAACAAAACAAAACAAAACCCAACCAAAAACAAACAAAACAATCTACAAAAACCAAATCACAAACAAACAAATCGCAATCAGATGTCATTTTAGCACCAAATAACACATATGCATATATTATGTCAGTTTTACATAAATGAAATGGATATGGGTATGTGAAACTGTTGACAGTAGTATAGATCATCGTGTCCCAAATCATCGGCTTTCAAACGTAATTAAAAACCAGAATACGTGGCATACATTTTCAATAGACATTAATACAACAAAAACTTCATATACGTACAGTTACGTACAGTTGCTTATATGAATAATAACGTACAGTTGTTATATAGATAATATATAGTTTTATTTTGTTCTATAATATGTTACTGCAAAATTATAATAGTCATTTTACCTATTGTGACAAATCTCTCTACAATCATGGCACTGCTCAATTTCTATAATTTAAGCCAACGGACACTATAGATATGTTCCAAAGGACATGCACCATATGCAGATGACATAAACAATTTATTTCATTTTATCTATTATATATTTGAAAAGAAGTATCAAGATCCAAACACGTATTTTAAACATGCTGAAATGAGATGTGCGCGCAAACCGGGGAATAGAGATGTTCAACCGCGATCTTTGAAACGCAGAATACAATGTAAGTAATACAACTCGGAGAGTAGTTTTTCAAACGTCTGGACGCATTGGAAGAAAATAAACACTGTTCAAGATCAGAATTTGAGAGAAGACATATTTTTTATATAACAGGATAAAGGTATCTAACGCACGTTGCATGTACTTTTAACCTGTTAATCTCTCTTGAACAATCATGCCTGTTTTCCACTTGCTTTTATTACCGGTTATTGCTCCATGTGAAACGTACATCTGACGCTTTTACAAACAGGTAAGCTCAACTTTAGACTCAGCATCTAATATGTTGCGTCATACACCGTGTGTTGCAGCAAGTGAATCAAATCCGAAAACGCTGTTCGGCCGCGGCTCATTTGCAGATATGTGCAAAACGTCCAAATTGAATGTACATGTAGGAGCTTTCGCCATGACATTAATTCTGCATTAAGCAAACTCCTAGCTCAATGAAAATCTAAAATTCTTCTTTCCTTAAATTCCTATTTAGAGGGTTTTTACTGTAAAAGCATGTAGATATACGACAAATTCCTCGGATATACACACACGTGTAGGTGATTTGAAGTCTTCTTCTTTGTACCAATGCATGCAACTGGCTCATATTATAATATAATAATAATGCTATTTCACAATAAACCGTCTGGTGGAAACCTCTCTTTTTGACATAGTCATTGGCACATACGATTGGTTAAATTCTCTTGTTGCCTTAATCCACACATTTTAACTTCATGGAAAGTATCCGTAGCAAAGAACTGAATTGATTTGGCAACCTATTTGAATTGTACGGCCAGTATTTGCCATTACAAATTGGTTTTAGTCTCCCTGTATCTATTTGGTTCTCCTTAACTATACTTAACATACACTTGTTCCATATATAGAGACGCCATAGCGGTTTTGTTAAGGCATATATATTTTGTGTCGGTATATCTAAAGCATGATTGTGGACCAAAACATTTTGCCGTTGTAATTAAGGCTAAAATAGATTTAAAAATGTAGATCTAGCCCTGATGTTATAAAACGTTTTCCTTGAGTCTGAGATCATTCTCAAGCATCTGATTGGCCAGAATCTGACCAATCAGATACATGAGAATGATCTCAGACTCAGAAGGTTTATAACCTTGGACCCATAAACACATTAGGAGTTCTGTAGAGTCTTTGAACACACTTATTGTCAGTCTGAAAGAAATGCTGGGAACTATTTTGCTGTATATACATACCTCTTTAAACACATTTCTGTCTCCGGTTACATTTCTAGCAATTATTTGAATGACAGTTTTGCTCATTGTGATGCAAGGGGAAATAAAGACAATTTCCTAGTTTTAGTTTTAAGATCATAAAATAAACTATCAGCAAAACATGATGTCATTAACGGACGTATTATGACGTCAAACAGACGTTTGACCACTCTCCAGCTAAGGTCCATGAGACTGACATTTGCATACAGCTTGGCTCCAGAAGGGACATCGAGTTACTGATGAGCCATACTGTTCGGCAAATAGTTTCCAGAAAGCTTGATCGAATCGGCAGAAGTCGAAATTGCACCAGATCCAAATATGAGCATACATTGTTTCTACAACGGGATAAAGTTGAAACAATTTGATAACACTAATGACTGATTAATGGCGTATATATATTTGATCTATGATACAGCATGCCATGAGCAAATAGGAAATTAATTTTGCAAACACGTTTGATCCAGATGGGACGGTGAGAAACTCGTTTGCACACACGCCGTTTAACAGTATGGCTATTCTTTCAAAGGAAATGATGTTGAAAGCAAGACAACGAATGTAGAAAGAATTTGCTGTTTACGATATTTTGTTCGTTAACTTAAAGTTAAAAGTACAAACACAACATACAACACACAAACACACCGTCCAATAAGAAACCACAGCAAATCTATCGAAACATATAGAGACACACAGGACAAAATAAACAAAGTATTTATACGTTTTTTGTGCAAAACAACAGTAACTACATTACAAGGAAATACTCGTTATCATAATTACAAAGATCAACAAGGTGCTAGGTACTAATATCGTCATTTCTCTTCGAGCCAAGATTAAAGCTAATTCACAACATTTGGTGGAGAAATAAAGGAGTTATTCTTGAAAATTATTTAATTTACCTGGACCTGTGTTACAATGGTTTGGAAACAGAGGAGATTCGTGTACCTGGGTGTGTTATCTTTACGTCTGACACTCTGGTAGTGCATTTTATTTTAAATGAAAGAAACGGACGAACGTCTACCCTGAGATATGAAGTACACACCATGTTTGAAATACCTTACTAGTTAAAGGTTCAATGGTGTTGCACTTATATGCACACATTCAACGCATAATTATTTGACCTATACAATTAGAAACACCATCCGCAAAACATTCACGCAAACCAAACACTGTTACACAAATGTATTACTGTGAATCCGTTTTGCTGCAAATTGATATATATTTATTTTATACAGGAATATCTGAAAGCTACTATGTAACGCAATGAACTATCTTTCAGCCGCGACTGGAGAAATGGTATCCATTGCTTTTTAGCGTTTGACAAACGGCATATACAAGATAAAAGACACTGCAGTCGCCTTCTTACAGATGCATTGACTAACCAGGATCTATAATATTTGTTAATAAAAGTCGTGGATATGTGTTAAGGGAAAATTCTGAAGAATAAACAAGTAGTAAGGTCAAGCAGGCAAAGCCACATACAAGACGCAACCACCACCAAAACATCGATAGATAGCATGTCACAACGCACAACTACACACGAAAACACACGCACATGTACGATATGAACACAGAAAACCTTAACGAACACTCACGTAATAGAGACAAACATTCCAAACATGAACAAAACCACAAAGACAAAGACACATGACAAACAAAACTAAGGGTGACAAAGGGAGTACCGCCTTGGAACGGTCTGTGGCAAAATCACCACTGGGAGGTCTAAACCGGTTTACGGCCGTCCTAACGCTTATCTCAAAGTCACCATAGCTTAATAAATAGTGTAAATAAAGGTATCCCCGCCGGACTTTCCCACAACATAGAAGACGGTAAACACATGACAGTATGTAAAACATAACATAACACCTGTGAAAAATCCGTCAAATATATTCTCAATGACTTTGCTGAAGTCAGAGCAGGAAAAGGTAATGCATGAGTCTGGTAAGCTCATCCCGTTTCAGAGTTTAAGAGTATACCATCATAGAGTATTACCCCGGGCCTGTCATCGCGCAAGCAAAGAGGGAAGCGTAGCTACCGTACTGACTGTAAATGGGTCAATAACCAAACATGCAGTGCATTGCAATGTAATGGGGTCATAACCTTTCTTCTTAAAGGTTTTATTGCATTTTATAAACAAATCATGAAAATTCATATGACCCCGAATTTTCCTAATTTTGTAGATAACATCACTATAAAATTCTGAGTGAAAAATATCTAGTTGCAGTGACGTCCGTAGATTGCAATTATATTTACTATCTGTTGTATTTAAGACAGGTTATAGCTTAATGCTGAACTAAAATAATACAATACTGCTTTCAAGACCGACATAATTATTTAGAAAAAAGTTGCTTGAACATGTTTTACTGTACTACAGATTTTGATGAGTGACCACAATGCTGTTTTGTACACAAAGCACACTACCCGATAGCTGGTGGTTTACTATTCACGTTTCTTTCATTTGATTGATTACCTTGTTAATCACTTATCTGATTGGTCGCGTTCATGTATCAATTAAGGATCCCTTTAAAAATTTAGGCAGTTTCGTATTTCGATACACATATGTTGACAATTGTATAATTAGTAGCCCGGTGGAAATATATTTAGAGTCCCATTATATTTTGGTATCACTTTTCCTTGTGAAAATGTTTTTGAACAAGATGGTTTAAAAAAATGTAACACAAGTCGCGATGCTAAAACCATCTTTTCGAAAACATAAACGGGTTTTACAAAGGGAATCCATAACTGAACAGGTAGTGCACTAAATGTAAATGAGCTACTGTGACGTGATTGGTACGTGACGTCTGTACTCGAAGAAAGTAGACGAAAATAGCAGAGTCCGAAAGTACTCAAACACAGAGTCCGCATTCAAAGCTGATACCTTAGTCCAAGACAAGAAAAATCAGCTACGTAAACCAAGTAACACGGGGAATATTGAATAGTGAGGTTAAACTGCAAATTTAGGATCGGTTTAATTGATACCCATAAAGAGAGATAATAAGTTATTGTTAGTAGAGCATGACTTAGTTACTATGAAAGGAATTTACTCATCTTAATACTAAATGATGAATTAATACTGAACAATGGATTTATATAACTTCATTTTAAGACACCGGGTATCTAAAGTATGTGGCATTTGAAATAAACACCGCTGTTGTTTGGCCGTGCGTGTCCCTGAGTTGTAAATGTTTTAATACCGGTGTAATAACGAAATTTGTACTTCCGTAAACTTTGCACTCCCCAGTCCATTATCTACGGCTAAAGGGGTACTTATTCGTCAACGAATAAGTCCTCCCCTGGCCAAAGACCCATTATATTATGACTTCCGTCAAGTAGAATATGTACTCCAATAGAAAAAATACTTTCCTTTAAAATTATACCCAATTCAACTTTTGCACATTTGTTTTTGTACTGCTATGAGAGAGATTTCATGTTGCGTTTGAATCCTCAATCACAAGAAGATGTTATAAAAGCCTTCAATGAAACTTGTCGATATTTGGATGATATTTTAACTTAGATAACCCTTTCTTTGATGCTCTGATTCCTACAATTTATCCTAAAGAACTCAAATTGAATAAAGGTAACCCGTCGGACAATTATGCAGCGTTTCTTGATCTAGACCTAAAAATTGATAATGGAATGATTTCTTCTAAAATATATGACAAAAGAGATGATTTTGACTTTAATATTGTTAATTTTCCTCATCTTGACGGGGATGTTCCCCGTGCTCCATCTTACGGGGTTTATATATCTCAACTTATTCGTTTTGCTAGAGCTTGTTCATCTATTGACGATTTTAACAGTCGAAATCTCATTTTAACTGAAAAACTGCTTAAGCAAGGATATAGATACCATAAACTAAGAAAAACTTTCTCTTAATTTTACTATCGAAATCTCTCGCTTATTGGCAAGTACCAATGTAATCTCAAGTCGCTTCTGCGACATGGTATTTCACATCCGGAATTTTATGGTAATGTGATTTACAAACTTCGTAAAATTATTGGACATACCCATTTTCTCACTTTGTTCATCAAATATGTTAATAAATTCATTAAAAAGGGATATGATCCTGTAGTACTACAACATACTGCATGTTTGGTTGTGAACCCTTTTACAGTTGGCAATCACGCTGGCCTCTTTGCATGTACGCCGACAAAAAATATTTAGTACTCTATGAAGGCGACCTCTTAAATCCAGAAATGGAAGGAGAACGTCGGATATCTGTACTATTTCGTTTTTGTCGTACCCTTTATTACTTTCCTACAGTTACTCTGTTTGCAGCTCAATCATTGAGTACACTAGCGATAGGTGGATACATTTTGTTCACTTAAATGTTTTCGTTATACATGCACTTTACCACTGTATTTGCCGTCGCGGTTGTTGTAGATTAGTCGGAGAGGGGATACGTTTATTTACACTGTTTGTCTTTCAGGGTGGGGGTGGAATAAGTGTGAGGTTGGGCGCCCATAAACTGGTTTAACCCCCCAGTGACTTTTGTCACTGACCGTTCCAAGGCGGTACTTCCATCTTCCCCCTATTGTATGTTTGTTTTGTCTTTGTGCGTCTCTTGATGTTTTTTATAGTTATGTACATTTGCTGTTTCCTTGTGTTGCTGTTCGGGCGACTGTTTATTCTGTATTCGGTGTGTTTCCTGCATGACTCATATTTGTACTTTTATTCACATTGTAATCTTTAAATGTTCTTGTTCGAGACATACTTTTTGCCTCTTTCAGATTCGTCATTACAGAGTTATAGCCCTTAGAGAAGGACAGAAATGAGAAAATGTTTGTGCAGCGAGTTTTATATCAAGTTTTAAAGAGATGTGAAGGCCACATCATACACAGTCACTATCCAGTGTTCTTGTGCAGGATGTATATTTTGAATTGATCGGAATTGTAATTACAAAAGTATGGCCCTTTGATTCAATACGCATTGTTGCTGACATGTAAATCCGTTCTTAATGTGTAAAGGTTTTATTTTATATCGATGAGTTCGGGGCATTTTTTCTTCTCATCAGTGACTTCTCTATGTAACACTTAGCATTCCATAAAAATATGTGCATGCACAGACTCTCGCCTGCTTCATGTTCAAAACTTTACAAATTGATTTGGTTTCTCATTGAATTGCCGATTGAATGTCCAACAGCTTTTATCATGATGAGACATTGAGTTACTTGGCATCTTATCCAGATACAGGCTGTTTGAACATGCGGAATTTGGCCCCATCCTATTTTTCCACACACGGAACTATGTCCCACTCTAAGTGCATTTCATTCAAAAATTAAAAAACAAGATATATATTAAAACTTAAGTAAAAGGTTTCATTTTGCTTGTTAATATAGCGGATTTCTGCCCCATTTTACATCACAACTTAACTAAATTGTTTACTTCCATAGTGCATTTCTATGGCGTGTCAGGGACAGGTTCAAATGTTAGTCATAATATGAATATCGGATTAATCCGTTACTCCATAAATACGCCTTTCTACGCATTTGCAAACAGAGTAGACCCTTGTCTAAATGTCAGGTCGGCAAACGAATTAGTTTCATTCATGATGAATTGCTGGTTTAATCGGGCTTAACTTATTCATCTTTGTAAATTAATAGTTATGTTCATATATATATTCATACTTAAAAAGTACTGCTATAGGTTCGTAACTATTTCCTTCATATAAACGCCTTTTCACGCATTTGCAAACAAAGTAGACCCAGATAAGACGACTCCTATATATGTTCGCTTATGACATGGTATATATCATGAATTCAGAGCAAATACTTCCCTTGAGATGTTTACACTATTTCAAATTCAGCTAATAACTATTCATGCTGTCATTATTTCTTAAATAGATATTAAACAGGGAAAGAGTTTAGTAAAACCCCTCCAAAAGTAGACGTTCAAATTACATGTAGTATCAATAACGGTCATTAACTGTCTGTAAGACAGGTGTCAGCTTATTGCGGATTGAAAAGTCACGCAGACATCTCCCGAAGGATTTTTCTGTTTGACTTGCCATCCTACGTTAAGCAACCGCCTGCCTAAAATACCTAAATTTTCTTTACTACAATTCCGTTTTAGGTTTGGTTTACTGTACCAAGCTTGACGAATATAGAAAGAACCTTGTACATATAACATTGGTCACAACAAACTGTTACAGTTGTAGCAGGTTACGTTCACAAGGAGAATTGGACACTCACCCCGTCATTTGTGCTCGTGGGTGTAGAATCGTGGTAATAACAATATTTCAAACATTAACATTTAGAAAGGATCTTCCATCACCATTTTGACATATGAGAAATCGCCACACCTCATTTGGAACTTTCAATAAATGTTAATTGAAGTAATTCCCAAATGTAAGCGCATACACAACGACACAATATTGCTCTCAATCCTATGCCATATTTCGAGAGTAGTCCTAAATGTCAACACTGAATAAATTCAAATGTTCAAACATTTCAATATCACAAAATGGTGACCTTTATATTTCTAGGGAATTAGAAAGCAAACTAATTATCACGGTATTAATCGCTGTTGATAATATGTAGTCAGTGTTTTCGAAAGTTTTAAATTATTAGTAGAATGTCTGATAAAATTGTATGAAACTGTATGTCTGTAATCTCATCTGAGGAACTGCAATAAATATATAGTTAAACTCCACTTGAGCTTGACAGGTAGGATATCCTACTGGTTAATACATGTATAGTGTTTGCATGTAATCATATTTAAATTATAGACGAGCGAGTATCTTCTTATCGTGCTTATTTTGAACATGTAAAGTTTCTAAATATGTCTTGCAATCTGTACTCTATTTAATGCATTGTGGAGTCTTAACCATTCTTTTGCTGAATTTTGAAATACGTTTCTCCTTCTTTACCCATGCCCTGTTGCATAAATACATATATCTTCACTGTGTACACGTATTTCGCTGTGCAATCACTGATGTGGAGTGCACTGGTTGCACAATCAACTTTTAAATAGTGCAGACCCTGATGAGACAGCTCCTGTAGGAGCTATCTCATCTGGGTCTTCACTATTTACAGGTAGGTATATTGACATGAATGGCAAGCGATGGGTTAAATAGAACGTATGGTATGAATGTGCATAAATAGCTTATTGGTATGATATATGACATGCATAATGGCTCTCTTCAGCAGTTTTTAATTTACATAAGCATTGTTCGTGAATGAAAAACATACTGATTGCTGGTATTATTAGAATGAAGCTGGTTTTGATATCCGTAGTGAAATTCCGCATTATTCATAATCTATATTCCTCCTTCGAGATTTATTCCAGACATCTCGAAACTTTCCAAGAAGAACGAAAACAACACACATTACATATGGGAATATCATTAGTCAGTACACAACGGTGAAAATAACATCTGCATAATTTCACTGTCATCTGTATAACCTTTATAACAACAAACAAGACACACATAGTTTAATGTGTCTTCAAAGGATGGACCGTGAAAGTGATACAATTTCGTTATAATTTCCATGACAAACTGTCAGTCAATTCATTAAAAGCAGTTTGTGATAAGAGAGAGAGAGAGAAGGTGAGAGAGAGAGAAGAGAGAGATAGAAAGAAAGAGATATATAAATATATATATTAATTGTTGTTCCACTCACAACATTTCGGTTATACGGATACGGTGCAACCCGGGTACATGTATCATATATGCTGTTATATTAAACGATTTACATTTGTTATCGCTCGATGTGTTCCTGATTGACGGTCGTTGTAAAAATGGTTTAAGTCAATTTCAAATTTACGTTACATTAATCCGATGTATGCAAAGTATTTTGCACGCAAAGGAAGGAAGCACCGTGCCTGTGATTTGCTTCTTTTTAGGTACAGCAAAATCACCAAAAAAGGGGTATAATTCGGGTTCATAAAGATATGTGGTAGCTTAATGCAGAACTAATGTTATGCAGGGGAGCTTTCTGCTTTACTTTCAACCTGCATTAATCAACCACTGCTTTTAGAAAATATGTATATTTCTTCTTTAAGTGCTCGCTTGAAGTACATCGTCTATTTTTCATACCGGTAAATGGCAGCAAAATAACAAACAGTACCATAGCGCCTACAAGTTGACAAAATGCATACTTATTTGTTGAATATTTAAGCTATTCTATTTCACCCAATTTTTTCACTGGATTTTAAATGGTATTCGTGAATGCTTATATATTAAAGACGATTTCTGTAGTAAGTTCTGCGCAGCATTTTGCGCCGAATACTCTCTACAAAGGAAACAACCGGTACCGGTATTCTGGATGACACTAATTTCGTACGACTTATTTCGACCAACATTTACATACCTTAAATGTATCAACAATTTCGATTACACGATAAAATCGCTAAAATATAATTAGCCGAACGTATAAAAACTTTTCATGAGAGATCACCACCACTAGGTGATAAATTGAGTAATTACTTAAAAACGAAGTCTGTAACCCAAATATTTCTTTTTGATTTCATGTTAAGGATACTATAAAGCACAAAATGTGAAATTTTGAAAACATTCTTGGATAAGTTTGTTAGAAATTTACGAAAATATCACCGATGTCATGATTTTTGTACTGTCCTGCATGTAAAAGGCAGGAAGCACGCTTATGTTTATTTCATGGTAATTACTCAAAAATAAAGTCTGTAACCCCCTCTTTTCTTTTTTTTATTTGCAATCAGCATACTTTAAACAACAAAATATAAAAAAATCAAAAAAATCTTGGAAGGAAACAGACGGAAGAAATCGTCCTTAATGTGTCCCCGTGTGATTGAATCTTAATGCATACAGAGTTGCTCAGTGGCACATTTGGAACGCAGTTGATTAATTGCCAAGATAGTATAATGCAATAGAACGTTTTTGTCGCCATTCACCACGTGCATAGATTATGACGAATAGTGTGTAAAGAATCAATTAAAGCCAATACTGTCGGGGCCTTATATGTGTATAGACATTTAGCACGCGTGTGTCTCTGGAGACACATAATTCGTTTGAATGAATTTTGAATGAAATCAACTATAAAACTGAATCCCAAAGTAATTGGATATGTTGGATATGTCTTTAACTATTTGCACGCATACGTGGCATTTATTGCCATCATTGACTAACAAATAAGAATGCAGTGGACTGTAAATCAGTCCTTAAGTGAATGCACCCATTTGTCTGTATACAGTATGCCCATTTGGAGGGTTACAGCTTTCTACAGTATTGCTGTTCTGCATTAAGCTACCATCTAAATTATAGTCCGAAATAACACTTTTATGAACCGATGTAGGGACATTGGGCTGTATACTGTTTTATATAAGGTCAAATTGATCAACATAATACTAACAGTGTTACAAATCTGTTTTGACTATCCTTGATACGGATTTCGATAATATTTGCAGTCATTCCATTATACCATGTAAATGGTTTTAGTACCAATCCAAGAAGGGTGTACCACGGTTTAATCACACCAACTTTATTTTGCTCAGGTCATACTTTTAACTGCGATTGTCCTGATTCCCATGTCCACGACCCCTTTTCTTTTTAGTTTTTTTCCTTAAGGTTTATATCACGTGATCATTCTGCGTACTGCAAACAGTTTTAAGTAAGGCACGGAACTCATTGGCATCCAAAATGTTTGACTCTCTGATGAAACAATGAATGGGCATTAAAACTGATACCAGACAGGCACCTCTTTATTTCCTCCTCATGGTGGTACATGTACATATATAGGCATTATAAATAACATAGAAATAGAGGGGAAATGATAGAGGGAAAAAAATGTATTAGTTTCACCACGTCCGAAATATCATACTGCCATTCGCTCTATCACTGAACTGGAGTTGACCAATGTTTGATGCACAATCCGAGTCAAACTACTCATTCACTCAT
This sequence comes from Azorinus chamasolen, assembly GCA_963576725.1. Classification (NCBI taxonomy): domain Eukaryota; kingdom Metazoa; phylum Mollusca; class Bivalvia; order Cardiida; family Solecurtidae; genus Azorinus; species Azorinus chamasolen. The sequence goes on from OY755242.1 coordinate 27,414,824, forward strand.
TTAACCCATTCAGTGCCATAAAGACGGGTCTGTGATATTATATGCAGTTTTGTTCTTGATGTAACTCGGTGTCTCACCTGGACCCGAACTGTTTGACACGCTGTTTAACATTTATAAAGAAATTGAACAAGCTTCCGCTCTAAATTTTGAAGCTGGCGAAAACGTGTCTAACAGACGACAATGCTGGTATTGAAAGGGTTAATATACATCAACATTACGTTTCCATTAGTTACACTAATGGTTTGTAACTACATCATACAACAGGGTTATACAGTCTAACACGAATCAAGTATTCGCACTCAGACGCTGCTCTAGGTTCGATTGGTGCACCTAGGAGACGTAGAAAAATACCGTATCGTTACCATGGCTTATCCTCTGCACTGAACGTATAGTGATGCATCTACCAGAGCTACAGATAAAATACGTACCCAAATACTAAAATCATTTTTACCAAACCCTGTACTGTGAATTCTCTTTAAAAACGACTCTTCGAGATAAATCTAAAGAGTAATCACAATACAGTAAAATCCCGCTAATGCGACCACCTAAAATAGGTATAATTCTGGGTGCTAGATGCAAGTGGTTGCTTAATGCAGGACAAAAGTAATACAGGAGCTTTCTGTATTACCTTTGTTCTGCATTAAGCAACCACCTGCTTATAAACACACCCATGTTTATTCATTCAGTGGTCGCATTAGAGGGGTTCTACTGTATACGGTTTGATGGAGCTATTTTTGAAAATGTTTAAATTTACGCATCTTATCTGAACCACAGGTAACTATACAAGGGTTTTCGCGGTACTCGGTCCATACCATGAGATACGCACAGATGTGATTTTCTTCCAGCTGATCGTAATATTTTACAGTCACCAGTGCAATTCCTGTTGCATAAATTCCCCTTTTGTAAAACGTAAAACTGTTTAAATAATCTCACAATTGTTTTGTTACATACGCCCTCGCAACATCAGGAATTCGTTATCCTCTACAAGGCTGAATATTCAAATGAACTATTCCGCAATTCAAACAGGACAATCTTGTGATGACTATTTACGGATTTTTCTAAAGAAACGCGCACCATGACAGTGTATATCCTGATGAGAGGGTTCATCTTGGAGTCTTCTCATCTCGGTCTACAGTTTGCATAGGACACCCGTGACTCGTGTACCGCGCAGTAAGGGTTAATAGTGATAACATTTATTTTATCAGTATTAAATGTTCGTTCATAATGTAAACCATCTTAAATGTATTTTCATGATAAAGATATATTGTATTTTAAATACTGCAGTGTTATAAAACACATTTCAACATATTAACCTGTTAGGGTTTACATATACTCTTTATCGCACAATATGGTATTTAAATTGGCCGTTTCTGTTCAGCAATAGAAACAAGACGAGGGTATCTAATCCAAAGAACTGTAACGTTCTTTGTTATTAAAGCTAAGCTATCAACTAGAAAACAAACTGGATAGTCTTAAATTTACTGCATCTATATGAATAAGAACGTGTCTAATCAGAGTTCCCCTTTTTACTTGACAGAGAATGGGAACGTAGCACCCAACTGCAGTTGAGTGAGTATCTGCGAGACATCTTAATGTTCAAACACATTCATATGAACCTTGTGAGTATCTGCGATACATCTTAAATTCATGTTAACCCTTTGAATGCAGAAACTAGTATAAATAGCATTTGCAAATAGTGTAGACCCAGATTAGAGACCCCAAAGTGGATCCCTCTGATCAGGGTCTAGACTGTGTAAACTGCATTCGAAGAGTTACATGCGCCTCATTTTAATGCAGAAAAATGAAACGTTTTGTATATAAGCAACTGTCATTATAGACAACTGCACTTACAAACAGACTTGTATCGTTCTATCATGGCTCGGATAACAGCTTCATACTGTTCTAAAACATACCCCATATAAATGGGGTTTCTCAGCAAAAATAAGAGTCTGTACAGACCACAAGATCAAAGATTTACTGTTAGGTAACAGAAAGTGGTTTTATTCAAGGACATGCTGTGGGAATGTGAACAACGAAGCTTTGTTTCTTTTATATTCCTTTCTGTAATTTGCGATGACTTGACGGGATCCAAATTAAACGAAGTCTGAATGGAAGGACAATTATGTGTTGCACCTTTGTAGGTTAGTCGCCATAGTATAATATAAGTGGAGATAACACGGTGCAAAAGTAATACAGAAAGCTCCTATAGAAACTTTCTGTATTACAATTGACCTGCAATAAGCTACAATCTGCCTTACATACCTTTATTTAGACATCATAATGACCGCTTACGACAGGTTCTACTGTATTCCATTCGGACTGTGGTTAGCTATAGTTGTCATTGTACATGAACATCTGACATCCAAAATTAAACAATGCATCCGGCAGGGGGATCGGAAACCACGGCACAAATATGCGTCATGTATTGCCTTTTCTCTGTTGTGCCATTTAACGGTTTCCTTGCAGTTGCTCTGACTTCGGCAAAGTTATTGAGTACATATTTGACGGACTTTCACAGTTATAGTTATGCTATGTTATACATATTGTCCAGTGTTTACCGTCTCCTATGTTGCGTGAAAGTCTGGCGGGGATACCTTTATTTACACTATTTGTTAAGCTAGAGTGACTTTGAGGTAAGTGTGAGGTTAGGACGTCCGTAGTACGGTTTAAACCCCCCAGTGGTGGTTTTGCCACTGACCGTTCAAAGGTCTCTTTGTCACCCTTGCTTTTGTGTTTGTTTTGTGCGTTTGTGGTTTTGTTCGTGTTTGATGTTTTTGTCTCGTGTGTCTGTGTATGCGTGTATGTGTGTATGTGTGTTTGTGTGTGTGTGTGTGTGTGTGTGTGTGTGTGTGTGTGTGTGTGTGTGTGTGTGTGTGTTTGGTTGGTTGTGTGGATGTATTTTTTGTTTTCAGTTGGTGTTTTGGTGTTGGTTGCGTTTTGTATGTGTCTTTTCCTGATTGACCTTTTCATTGAATATGTTTCTGTTCTACATACAAGTTACTACTGTATTTGCCATTGCGATTGTTGTAGATTAGTCGGAGAGGTGATGCGTTTATTAACACTGTTTGTCTTTTAGGGTGGGGACGGAATAAGTGTGAGGTTCGGCACCCCTAAACCGGTTTAATCCCCCAATGACTACTCTCACTGACCGTTCCAATGCGGGACTTCCATCTTCTCCATATTGTTTGTTTGTTTTGTCCTTGTACGTCTATTGGTGTTTTGGTAGTTATGTACGTTTACTGTTATCTTGTTGTGGTGCAGCTCGGGGGTTGTTTGTTTTGTATGTGGTGTTTCCTACATGACTCATTTTTTGCACTTCTGTGCGGTTCTAAAGGTATATATGCATATCACTAGTAGACTTCCTTCCTTTAACTAGTTCCATTCTCTAACGTTTTCTCTGTCTGAAGTCAGTGAGTCATGCATACAGTAAAACTCATCTAAAGCGACCACTAAATAGGGGTCTTATTTTGCAACTTATAGACAGGTGGCGTTCAGGACGAACATTATGCTGAAAGGCCACGCGGGAGCTTTCTGTATTACTTTAGTCCTGCACTGAGCAACCCCCTGTTTTTAACGACACTTATCTTTATTAAAACACTGTTCGCTGTAGAGGAGTTTCACGGTACAGTAAAACCTCTCTATAACGGTCACTTGATTGTGTTAATTGGTTGTTATTTATGGCAGGTGACTGCTTAAAGCTCCTATATGAGCGTTGTTTTACTTCACATTGCTTTAAGCAGCCACATGCCTTTATTACAAAATACTTGATGTAATTTGGTGACCGTTATAGAGAGGTATTACTGTATATGGTATATTCAAAATGAATCGTTAAGTTAAAACATACTCTTCGTAATCTTACAAATACATTTATCCCCTCTGTTAACTAACAGTTTCCTGCCTAACATTAAGGCACACATAATCATTAGGTTAGGAACTAATGTGCATCTATCGGCCGTCGTTTTTTATAAGGTTTTTTCTTCCTGTTGCTACACCAGATGTATGTATCCCTTCTGGTTTGATGAAAGGCGCATGTCGTGTTCAGATATTTTTTTTACCGTCTTGCCATAAACAATGTGGCACTTAAGCTAGATTTTAAGAATTTATTATAGAACATCTAACACGTTGGATGACGTCATTGTAAGCTGCCAAGCCAGATTATACTCTCCGATTATTTATCATCCGCCGTTCGCTGATACTATTTCGTTTATTGTAAGATCGCGGCTCGCTGATACTGTATGGTTTAGCGTAAGTTCAAGGTTCACTGATACGGTTCTATTTACCGTAAGCTCGCGGCTCGCTTATACTGTCCGGTTTACCGTAAGCTCGTGGCTCGCTGATACTATTCTGTTTACCGTAAGCTCGCGGCTCGCTGATACTGTCCGGTTTAACATACCGTAAGCTCGTGGATCGCTGATACTATTATGTTTACCCTAAGCTCGCGGCTTGCTGATACTCTCCGGTTTACCGTAAGCTCGCGGCTCGCTGATTCCGTACGGTTTACAATTAATTCGCGGTTCATTGATACGGTTCTGTTTTCAAGTAAACGTTGTTCAAAGCTAGCATGAATCATTCTGGCAGCCAAACCCCATTTACTGCTCCTTGTTGCAGACATAGACAAACAGTGTAGACTCAGACAAGAGAGTCACAGAAAGAACCTACTGATCAGGGTATGTGCTTTTTTTAACAAAATATTATATTTATTCCAATAAGCATATCAGCAAATACCGCTTTAAATGATTATTACACTATTAGGCACGTTCACCCAGTCTAAATTGGTTTAATGCGATCAATGAATTCCGATCTTTAATACAGTAAAACCTCTCAATAACGACCACTACATTATGTTAATTAGTTGGTATGTTGGGCAGGTGGTTCCTTAAAGCAAGGTGAAAGTAAAACAGAACGGTCCTAAAGGAGCGTTCTGTTTTACTTTCACCATGCTTTAAGCATCCATCTGCCTTTAACACAAAATACTTGATGTAATTTAGTGGTCGTTATAGAGAAGTTTTACTGTATGTGAAGACAGAAGCCGTATTCAGTTAAAGACAAGTTTTATTGGCAATGGTAGAGCGTTTTTAACTCTGTGAGTAAAGTTAGGGTAGTATAACACTTGTAAATAGTATGTGTCCATGTGTAATTTAGGAACAGTGTTTTAAATAGTGAAAATCAAGGAACATGCAGTGACCGTTGAAACAGACAGGATTTATTAGTGTTAAAAGGATAATGTGTCTCTCTGTGTCGTGACCGGTTAAACATCACCATCATTCAGTTATCTGGTTAATCGTGCCTTGAGACATACGCCCTCGAATTAAACAAATATAAACATCATAAACATACTATAGAAAGTGAACCATAACCACAATGCATAAAACAGAAATAAAACGATTGTTTATCTTTTTCGACATACGTGCTATCTTACCTATGTTCTGATAAGTGATGGAGGTTATGTGATTATATCACATCCCTGAAGATCCCCCGGTGTGCGAAAGTGATTTCAATATTAACAAATATCGAGGTGGGTCACGAGTTTTGATATTCAATGATAATAACGTTTTGGTGATAAGAAGTGTAACAGATAAACATTCATGCCTTAACCCTTCGCTTGCTATTCACGTCAATATACCTACCTGTAAATAGTGAAGACCCAGATGAGACAGCTCTTGCAGGAGCTGTTTCATCAGGGTCTGCACTATTTACAAGTGTATTGTGCAACCAATGCACTCCACAGCAGTGATTGCACATCGCAATACTTGTACATAGTGAAGATATGTGTAATTATACAACAGGGCATGGGTAAAGAAGGAGACATGTATTTTAAAATTCAGCAAGCGAAGGGTTAATTGATGGAATGAATGAAATAAAAAGGACCAACAGGGTCAGTGTGTAGTTGTGATTGCCAGTAACTTAACTTTGATGAAGATATAACATATTAGTCAGAGACTGATTCATTGATTTGGTGCAACTCGAAACCCCTAGCTGCCTCGACATACACAGTTACGTATAAACGTTCGTTCAAATAAATACTAGAGGTTTTTGTCACAAAAACGGATGTCTCCCCTCTAATAAAAACAATATGTTAAGGGAAATCACTAAAAATGTTATGGTCTTGATGAATGATACTTCCCCTCATTATGCGCTTTCCACACTACATTTTTCAAGAAGAAAATGATAACAGCTAATAACTCTAAAAATACTGATACCAGATTCATGGCCCTTGTGCATGACACTTACTTTCATCATGCTCTTTCCAAAAATAAAATGTCATTCCAATAGCATCTGTCGAACAGGAGTTATTGATCGGCCAAAAAATGTAACAAAGGACAATAACTCCAAAAGTATTGAAGCAAGAATTATGGCCTTTGTTCATGACACTTTCTCTCATCATGCTCTTTTCCATGTATGAAGTTTCAATATGATGGCAAGAGCCATGTAGGAGTTATCGTCCGGACAAGAAAGAATTAAACAAATGTACAAGGGGCAATAACTCTAAATTAATTTAAGCTCGAGTTAAGGATCTTATGCATGACACTTTCTCTTATCATGATCGTTCCATGTATGAAGTTTAACTCCAATGGCATGTGTCACATAGGAGTAATCATCCGGACAAAAAAATGTGATTTTTTACAAAGGGCAATAACTCCAATATTAGTGAAGCCAGAGTTATGGACCTTGTGCATGACACTTTTTCTCGTTATGATCTTTCCATATAATTATGAAGTTTCAATCCAATGGCATGAGCTATTATCGTCCGGACAAAAAAGTGTGATTTTTTTTACAAAGGGCAATAACTCCTATATTAGTGAAGCCATAGTTATGTACCTTCTGCATGACACATCCTCTCATTATGCTCTTTCTATATATGAAGTTTCAAGCAACTGGCATCCGGCATATTGAAGTTATTGTCCGGACAAAAAATTGTGATATGTTTTACAAAGGGCAATAACTCCAATATTAGTGAAGCCAGAGTTATGGACCTTGTGCATGACACTTTCTCCCGTCATGATCTTTCCATATATGAAGTTTCAATCCGATGGCATGAACCATATAGGAGTTCTCGGTAAAAGTGTGATTTTTTACAAGGGGCAATAACTCCTATATTAGTGAAGCCAGAGCTATGAACCTTGTGCATGACACTTTCTCTCATTGTGCTCTTTCCATATAAGAAGTTTCAATCAACTGGCATCAGGCATATTGAAGTTATCGTCCGGACAAAAAGTGTGACGGACAGACGGACAGACGGACGGACGGACAGACAGACAGACAGACATACAGACAACTCTCACGGAAACAATATGTCTCCCCCATATAAATATGGGGGGAGACATAATAAGTATGGTTTGGAAGAAATGTATTTTCGATATTATTGATACGCGAATAACTTTTTACAAATCAAATTACCATCTTTTACCACCTCGGCCTAGAGTTACATTTCGCTACTTGAAGAAAAACATTTTTAATTTTCATTCAGATTATGTTCTTGTTCCTGCTGACAAGGCATCAAACAATGTAATCATTATTTGAAGATTGTATTATGTTGATGTTTTAAAGAAGGAGCTAACTGATTCAAAAACTTATATAACAGTTCAAACACCTGAAAAAGATATAGTCTCGGAACATGTAAAAATGTGCAATAATTTTAAGTCTGGTCCTAACATAAAACAACATAAACTTTCTACTTTGTACTGGATTCCGAAACTACATAAAAACCCTTATAAGGCGCGTTTTATTGCCAACTCTAGCTGTTGTACCACTACTAAATTATCTATACTTTTGACGTCCTGTCTTACTACGATCAAAGAACATGTTAAACGCTACTGTGATAAAATATATGAAAATTCTGGTATTAATGTTTTTTGGTCCATAAAAAATTCAAATGATGTTTTAACAAAACTTGAAAATGAACAGTATAACATTTCTTTACTGAGCTCTTATGATTTCTCTACACTCTATACTACTCTACCTCACCATCTTATAAAGGATAAACTTATTAAATTAGTAGAAAAAACCTTTGCCAGAGAAAACAAAATGTTCATTGCTTGTAATGTTCAACGTTCATTCTTTTCGAATTCAGAAGTTGAACATTACACAATGTGGACTTGCCTTGATGTTTGTAGATCTCTTACCTTTCTTTTAGATAATATATTTGTGCGTTATGGGGATACCATATATCGTCAAGTTGTTGGTATACCCATGGGTACAAATTGTGCCCCTCTTGTTGCAGATTTGTTTTTGTATTGCTACGAGAGGGATTTTATGCTTAGCTTAAAACCTGATACACAGACCGATATTGTTAATGCTTTTAATAAAACTTCAAGGTATTTAGACGATATTTTGAATTTAGATAATCCTTATTTTGATACTATGGTTTCTTCAATTTACCCAAAAGAACTGTCTTTAAACAAAGCTAATCAATCTGACATTAATGCTTCATTTTTAGATTTGAATCTTTCAATTACAAATGATAAAGTTTCGTCCAAAGTATACGATAAAAGAGAAGATTTTAATTTTAAAATTGTTAATTATCCTTTTCTGGATGGGGATGTGCAACGTTCTACATCTTATGGGGTTTATATTTCTCAACTTATTAGGTTTGCCCGAGCCTGTTCTTTGCTTGAAGATTTTAACAGACGTAATTTAGTTATAACTGATAAACTTCTTAAGCAAGGTTACAGATATCACAAACTTCGGAAAACTTTTTCTAAATTTTATTATCGAAATTTACCTCTCATTAGTAAATATAATTGCAATCTACGGACGTTACTGCGACAAGGCATTTCTCAACCAGAATTTTATGGGGATGTTATCTACAAACTTAGGAAAATTCGGGGTCATATCCATTTTCATGATTTGTTTATAAAACGCATTAAAACATTTAAAAAGAAAGGTTATGATCCTATTATATTGCAACGCACTGCATGTTTGGTTATCGACCCTTTTACAGTCGGTAGCTACGCTTCCCTCTTTGCTTGCGCGATGACAGGCCGAGGGTAGTACTCTATGATGGTCTACTCTTAAACTTGGATACAGGATGAGCTTACCAGACTCATGTATTACTTTTTCCCTGTCGTGCCCTTAACGGCTTACCTGCAGGTGCTCTGACTTCAGCAAAGTCATTGAGTTCATATTTGACGGATTGTCACAGTTATTATGCTATGTTTTACATGTTGTCCTGTGTTCACCGTCGTCTATGTTGTGGGTAAGTCCAGCGGGGATACCTTTATTTACAATATTTGTAAAGCTAGGGTGACTTTGAGAGAAGTGTGAGGTTAGGACGTCCGTAAACCGGTTTAAACCCCCAGTGGTGTTTTTGCTACTGACCGTGCCAAGGCGGTACTCTCTTTGTCACCCTTCCTTGTGATTTGTTCATGTGTGGAACGTTTGTCCCTGGTTCTTGTGTGTCTTTTGGTGTTTTCTGTGTTCATTTCGTGTGTGTGTGTGCGCTTGGGTGTGTGGTTGTGTGTGTGTGTGTGTGTGTGTGTGTGTGTGTGTGTGTCATGCTGTCTATCGGTGTTTTGGTGGTGGTTGCGTCTTGCATGTGGCTTTGCCTGCTTGACTTTACTACTTTTCCATTAATCATCTGAACGCCTGACAGTTCTTGTTTTAGCCCTCTGATACCCGAAACAAGGATATATGTATATGGAATTTCGAGAATTCTAACACCGCTAGGCATTTCGTGTTAAAAGTGGACACACAGTTAATTTTACGTAAATTTGGTGTGTTGAGTCCGATTATGCCGTTTGTCAAGCTTTATCGTCATGTTGAAGGTCAAAATGGTGGAAAACAAAATGGCCGCAAAAAACTGTATTTGCAGCTAGCACAAGATATCCAACATTAGGCACTTAGTCAAAATAATGATAATGGCATGTAATAGAGATGTAATACAGAATAAACACATATTGTAACATGAGTTTGGCATTTTTGGCTACTGACATTTCCAAGACAGTACTCCTACTTTCACCCTATGGTCTATACTTTGTTATTCTATATGGTTAATGTTTAATGTTTCTTGTCTTGATATGCATCCCCTTAAGTTTTATCTTGTAACTTTGCCGTGTGATGGTGTATTGTGCCGTGTCTGTTCGTAAGTGGCCCTCCCTGTTTGACTTTTTCCCACTTTTAACCTATATCTGCTGTCTATTACACTTCATCTAAAGTACTTAAGATATACGATGATCAGCAATAACGCTATGTCCAGCAGCAAACATACATGTATGGTCACACATTTAATATATTGTTGTCCGCTTCTGAATTTTAACCTGTATGATGATGTTATTGCATTGTTAAAGAGAGAATGTCAAAAGTGTATATATGTTTAGTTATACGTTGATTCCTGCACTTGCCTATGTAGGCTTACTACGACTTCATTCTCCATTATACGAGTACCTATATTTGCCTTGTTACCATGTTAAACATTTAGTTTGTATCAGATTAGTGACGATAATATCTCATTATATCATTGCAATTATTCTATTTAAAAAAGTAGACCTTTACCAGACAGACCCATCCAATCAACCACGCAAGAATCCCAAATGTTGCATAGCTAGTGTAGTAATGTCCGTGTGGAACAAACGTCAATATTTAGACAATAGTACTCATGAGTTGCAGTTTGAAGAAAGTCTTTCCCATCTTCATGTAATGGATATGTAGGTTTCAAAGTATAAGCAAACATTGTGCAAAAGAAATGTCAATTTCAATTTGTGAATCACATTTTCCTTCTAATCGCCCCTCTTTAGGATGATGATAGTTTTCGTTAACATAACCGGTCGGGATTGAAAAACACATTATATATCAAAGAGAAACGCTGTTTAACGGATACAAATTATCTTCGAAATACAATCAGTGCAGTAGCAGGAACGAGTATAGATAAAGCGTTACTGATTATATGACTAACATTAAGTATCTGTTTGTCTAAAAATGATCACCATATCACTGTACAGGAAACATAACATTTTTCAACTGATATTAGCCATTGCCTTATTGTTTCAAACGGCGGAAGTATCCGCTCCTCAATATCGCTTCATGTGTATAGCATATTAGCTATAAAACAACACAATGAAACCAGCGTGTAATCTCAAAAGTGATCAAAAATAGATCCCATCAACCGACCTGCAAATTACCGATTTATAACAGCACAGTGCTAATAATACTTTGGTTTGGCACAAAACATGCTATATGCTATGTTGAGCCTCAAATGGCTCACAAACGCATTCATCTCACCATGCGAAAAACGCACGCGCAGTATTTTTGTCGAGAGAAAAACGCGTGCGTATTTTTCTCATTTCGCTGCTTGGACAGTTCGCCTGGGGCTGTAGGTACGAACGAACGTTTCTCATGTGAAAATGCGGGTAAGATAATATATTTGATTGTTAATTTATCTTAATATGTTCATGCTGTGAACAATTTTAAAGCTGGTCTAGCACAGATTGTGATATTCCTATTAGCCGAAAATGCTTATCAACAAATTATCAAACAGTCTGAAAATGGCCTTTGTTGGAATGTTAATAAGAGGAACTTGGTGTATTGGAGTAAATTAGCGCAAGCAGACAATTGATTTTAACAGTAATTTCGATCTTATCTGTATATTATAGAATATCCGGTGTAATTTGACCAAAACTGGCGAATAATCTCTTTCATTAGATCATCTAATATGTCGATGATAATATTTTCCATGTACCCCAAGAAACGGCGATAAACAGACAATATGCCTTGGATATCATCATCGGTATTATTGTTGCCTATTACTGTCATTGTCGTCAGGGTAGTCGTTATCCTCATCAGAAGCACCAGAATTAAATGCTATTTTGTAATTCGTACACATTTTGTTAAGATTCTACAATCATTTTGTATCATACTATTAGTAGATGTGTTGAGCCGCAAATTTCTTACAAAATCATTCGTTTTGCCGTGCGAAAAACGCGCGCGCAATATTCTCATCGAGAGAAAAACGCGTGCACATTTTTTCTCATTTTACTGCTTGGATTTTACTACTTGGAAAATGCGTTCGTGTATTCGACTGGGGTTGCATGGTCCGAACGCAATCTTCTCACGATTGTTAGAATGCCTGCGCGTTTTCCTTGCGTGAGAAGAATGCATTTGTGAGAATTTTGAGGCTCAACAATGTTATCAATCTACAGAACATCAAGAAGTTATGTTGAGTTCGTCATGAACTAAAAGGCATGCATGTTTACCAGAATATAAGTGCAAAAAGCTAGCTTTCCTCTGTCACAACATTCAAAATGAGAGACCAGATTCTCGAAACTTCAAACAACCAAACTCCAATGGTCCGTCTTGCTGGTTTTAATGATCTCATCGCACCATAAGGGATATACCATGTTGGATGCTTCATGAAATTCAAATTACACGCATCATACACTTAGGAAAATCGGACTATGACGACATAGCTATGCAGTGGCTTGTTTTTGAACTGAAAGAAGCGTCCAAACACGCATGTGTACTTGAGGTTTCTGAAATATGGAAGAGACACTGTGCATTAACCGAAACTGTGGTTGTAGAAATCCCTGCTTCTTTCAAAAGTAGAACCTCTTTCAAGAAGAAGCTGGTGCCATAGGTCCTCATCGCAATTCCCAGCAAGCAGGCTTTGCTTGTAGCCCTGGAGTATGAGCGTTTTATTCATGATTTAGTCACAGATGACACAGAAGAACCATTCCGGATTGCATGCTTATGACCACTGCGATGATGCTTTACTGGACATGTTCCATGTTGCCTCAAAGTTGCTATCCAAAATCCTGACACATACAGTTTAACTTCGATATCTCAAACTTCAAGGGACCAGTCAAGTAAGTTCGAGACAACAGAGACTCGGGTCATCCGATTTACAATCTGACCAACATCTAAAGTTCACAACTTAGGACCTATTCGTACATGTAAGCATTACTTTCGCTCTGCATTAAATTGTCACATGCGGTTCTAGATATGCGTAGTGATACATTTTAGAACAATTTTGTATTGTAAATTTTACCGAATACAGCATTCGAGTTATCCGAGTTCGAGATATCGATGTTCAACTGTTTATCGTATGAATGCTCATTGGCGGCCATTTTGTTTTTCACCATTTTTTACCTTGAATACGGAAGATACATCTTGGCAAACGTTATAATCAGATTTAGCACATCCAAATTATGTCAAAACCACTGTTTGCCAATTTTTATCACGAAATGCCTACTACTCTTTCATTGTTCACAATTTCTAGAAATCCGACTAAGTTTTATCTGGGTTACTCATTTCGCTGGATTTGTTGAGCAAGTTGGAATAACAGAGGTATAACGGGAGTTGTCCTACATGCAAGTAATTAATGTTAACCTTATGCAACTAACATACAACCCAAACGGCCACTGCGTCAAATGTGGCCTTAATGAGGAGTGAAAATTCATAAATCTTCCTACATTGATTTCATTTAACGGCCACCGATGCAGAACAGTTACCTACATTAATCAACACCTCTGTGTTTATTCATTAGTAAATTGAATTAAGAAGATTAAGATGTTACCTTACGAAGGCAACTATTTGACTCATAATGGCTCCAAACATTCATCTGGCAGAGTGAAATTTACCCGTATGAACATGCTTATTGCGTAATAAACATGGCACGTGGATTAAAACGTCATGGTTTTATCTAGTTGTATTCAGGACAATATTAGTAAGTATAGTGAGACCCTTCGCACATGACAAGGAGAGTAATAAATCTAGGTCTCAAGTAAGACGGTAGTTTAATGCAGGATTAAAGTCATGCAAAACTCCTCTAGGAGATTTCTGCAAAACGTTTGTCCTGCATAAGTAACCACCTTTTAATAAACTATTGATCAACCCCTCGCTTGCTATTCGCGTCAATATACCTACCTGTAAATAGTGAAGACCCAGATGAGACAGCTCCTGCAGGAACTGTCTCATCAGGGTCTGCACTATTTACAAGTTGATTGTGCAACCAGTGCACTCCACAGCAGTGATTGCACAGCAAACTACTTGTACACAGTGAAGATATATGTAATTATACAACAGGGCATGGGTAAAGAAGAAGAAATGTATTTTAAAATTCAGCAAGCGAAGGGTTAATAAACTATTGATTAAGACAGATTAAGTTTGAAACAGTTTTTCATTATTATTGTAGTTCACATATTTTGTGTCAAAATAAAGATAAGAATACAATATCGATTCATTTTTCTATGTAAAGCCTGCATCTGCAAAACGTTAATTATACCGTAATATATTCCCATTGATGTACTAGTTTATGTACGGCAGACATCTTTGTAAATGAAAACGTATCTTCTTAACCATTGTCCTGTTGAAAGAAATATTTCAAATAAAACTTCCTTTAAATTAATATTTTATTCGCTTACTTTTTGGAAAGCATATACCTAGTGTTACACATTGACTTTTGATCCGACACAGCATTACTCGGTGTCGCATATTGATTCAATTTCTTATAAATGCGAACCCAGGGCAGGCCTAAGAGGTTTTGTGATAAACCCATGACCTTTATTGTTCAATTGATCAAGTGTCATGTTTCACGATATTAATCCGAACATCATATAGATAATAAGATAATAATGCAATCGTTTGAAATATTACATGTATTTACATTTGGATACCAGCGATTTGCGGGTCACAATAAAGATAATAAAAACTGTATACAATGTATTTTTAAATGACTGTACGTAGGTAACATTTGTTACCAGGAAACCTATTTCAACACTGATTTCCACCATATATTAACGATTTAGTACCACCGATTGTAGGAGAAGAAACTCGTTATCCTTTGAGAAACAGAGCTGACTATATATTGCCCCCATTTCGAACATCCATCTCAAAAAGATCGTGCATTCCGTCCTCAGTACTTCTCTGGAACAACTGTAACCGTGATCTAAGGAATTTAGATTGTTTCACTTCTTTCAAAAGTGCTTTACGTACAGAATCAGGATATCAGATTATTCCTTCTTATTACTTTTATGGCAATAGGTATTTATCAGTTATACATGATCGAATCAGAAATAATTGCAGTAAATTAAACAATGCTATTTTTATTAATCACATAAGTCAAACTACAAATTGTGAATGTACTGATGATGTTGAAGATGCCGTTCATTATTTTTTCCACTGCAGATTCTTCCAGAATCAGAGAATAGCATTCTTTTATAAGACACGTAATTACCATCCACTAGATATAGACACGCTTTTATTTGGAAAAAGCGATTTTTCTGATGAGGATAATAAAACTTTATTTGCTGCTGTCCATTGCTTTATAAAGCAAACAAGAATATTTTCTTCTCTTAGTAACGTCGATAATATTTGACTACTAACAACATGTAAGATTTACCAGGATATTACATGTTAGCATATATGGTTAATGGTTACCTCAAACTTTGCTTTCACCGGCCTCTGATCACAAGCCGAAATCTCTCTTCTCTCTCTTTCTCTCTCTCTCTTTCTCTCTCTGTTGTTTGTTTATATTTGACATTATTTATACACTACCGCCGTTGAATGTAAATTTTAAAAGTTTTGTAGGGGGAGGGCCGTTTCTAATGTTGTCAGAACTTGTGGCCCGACCCCATTCCAAACATTATATGGAATAAAATATGTTTAAACTAACACTGAAAACTGCATTATTCAAATCATCAATCATGCATGTCCATTTAAGTATTGAAAATGTAACGAGGAATAATTGAAATAAGGAGTACGCGGAAGTGTACCGGCCTGTTGAGTGCCAGACCAATAATAACTGTTATCGTTTTCAATGTATAAATGTACACTACAATCATAGTGAAACAAATGTTTTATTGCTATACTATTACTACCCACTTCACAAAAACATTACATAATTTGTTTTAACATTTTACTCCAGCTATAAAGCTTGTTATACCTTTGCAAACAGAGAATACCCAAATCAGAGGGCTTCTGTATGAGCCGTCTGATGAGGTATAATCGTTTCGTTTTTAAAATATCTATTCTATACCATTTGTCACATCTATGTCATCATGTCACTTCTTGTATATAGCAGTATAAAACCACTAATTATCTCCCACCAAAGGCATGGGGATATAGTTTTGGCGTTGTCCGTGCGCCCGTGTGTCCATGTGTGCGTCCATATGTTCGTCAATGTGTCCGCGCGTCCTGGAGTGATATCTCAGAAACTTTGTGTAAATGTTTAGTACGTTAACAGAATAAGGGCCTGTGGCCATGGAACACCGGAGTTATGGCCCTTTGTTTGCCAAAAATGGAACGTTTTGTGTGTCAGGAACAATTTCACAGAAATTGTATGGAGATTTTCTATGAACTTAAAATGTTTAGTAAAATAAGTACATAAGTATGGTCCTTTGTTTGCCAAAACATGACCTTTCTCTCTGTGTGGAGTCAAATCTCAGAAATGGTTTGGAGTCTTTCATTAAAACTTAGTATCTTCACAACAGCAGGTGTTAAGTGCTTGTGTGGCGGCCGTAAAACGTCGCCCCGTACTTCATTCTCAGTGTTGTTATACCTTCTGATCCTTCGAGATCATGAACTTCAGTACTTCTTGTTCTGCAAATTGAATACCGCTTAAGCCGGTGCTAGGGGGCGTGAGCAGTGTTGCACTTTCAATAACTGCTCATGAACATACTCAATAAAACCGAGTCTGCAATTTTCTCTTTTTGTGTTGCAATGTTTGCTTTCGGGGGATCACCACCCTTCAGAATTAGTAAATGGAAAAGTAGTAAAGTCAAGCAGGCAAAGCCACATGCAAGACGCAACCACCACCAAAACACCGATAGACAGCATGACACACACACACAACCACACACCCAAACGCACACGCACACACACACACACACACGAAATGAACACAGAAAACACCAAAAGACACACAAGAACCAGGGACAAACGTTCCACAACATGAACAAACCACAAGCACAAAGACGCAATGCAAACAAAAGGAAGGGTGACAAAGAGAGTACCGCCTTGGCACGGTCAGCAGCAAAAACACAACTGGGGGTTTAAACCGGTTTACGGACGTCCTAACCTCACACTTCTCTCAAAGTCACCCTAGCTTTACAAATATTGTAAATAAAGGTATCCCCGCTGGACTTACCCACAACATAGACGACGGTGAACACAGGACAACATGTAAAACATAGCATAATAACTGTGACAATCCGTCAAATATGTACTCAATGACTTTGCTGAAGTCAGAGCACCTGCAGGTAAGCCGTTAAGGGCACGACAGGGAAAAAATAATACATAAGTCTGGTAAGCTCCTCCTGTATCCAAGTTTAAGAGTATACCATCATAGAGTACTACCCTCGGCCTGTCATCGCGCAAGCAAAGAGGGAAGCGTAGCTACCGACTGTAAAAGGGTCGATAACCAAACATGCAGTGTGTTGCAATATAATAGGATCATAACCTTTCTTTTTAAATTTTTTAATGCGTTTTATAAACAAATCATGAAAATGGATATGACTCCGAATTTTCCTAAGTTTGTAGATAACATCCCCATAAAATTCTGGTTGAGAAATGCCTTGTCGCAGTAACGTCCGTAGATTGCAATTATATTTACTAATGAGAGGTAAATTTCGATAATAAAATTTAGAAAAGGTTTTCCGAAGTTTGTGATATCTGTAACCTTGCTTAAGAAGTTTATCAGTTATAACTAAATTACGTCTGTTAAAATCTTCAAGCAAAGAACAGGCTCGGGCAAACCTAATAAGTTGAGAAATATAAACACCATAAGATGTAGAACGTGGCACATCCCCATCTAGAAAAGGATAATTAACAATTTTAAAATTAAAATCTTCTCTTTTATCGTATACTTTGGACGAAACTTTATCATTTGTAATTGAAAGATTCAAATCTAGAAATGAAGCATTAATGTCAGATTGATTAGCTTTGTTTAAAGACAGTTCTTTTGGGTAGATTGAAGAAACCATAGTATCAAAATAAGGATTATCTAAATTCAAAATATCGTCTAAATACCTTGAAGTTTTATTAAAAGCATTAACAATATCGGTCTGTGTATCAGGTTTTAAGCTAAGCATAAAATCCCTCTCGTAGCAATACAAAAACAAATCTGCAACAAGAGGGGCACAATTTGTACCCATGGGTATACCAACAACTTGACGATATATGGTATCTCCATAACGCACAAATATATTATCTAAAAGAAAGGTAAGAGATCTACAAACATCAAGGCAAGTCCACATTGTGTAATGTTCAACTTCTGAATTCGAAAAGAATGAACGTTGAACATTACAAGCAATGAACATTTTGTTTTCTCTTGCAAAGGTTTTTTCTATTAATTTAATAAGTCTATCCTTTATAAGATGGTGAGGTAGAGTAGTATAGAGTGTAGAGAAATCATAAGAGCTCAGTAAAGAAATGTTATACTGTTCATTTTCAAGTTTTGTTAAAACATCATTTGAATTTTTTATGGACCAAAAAACATTAATACCAGAATTTTCATATATTTTATCACAGTAGCGTTTAACATGTTCTTTGATCGTAGTAAGACAGGACGTCAAAAGTATAGATAATTTAGTAGTGGTACAACAGCTAGAGTTGGCAATAAAACGCGACTTATAAGGGTTTTTATGTAGTTTCGGAATCCAGTACAAAGTAGAAAGTTTATGTTGTTTTATGTTAGGACCAGACTTAAAATCATTGCACATTTTTACATGTTCCGAGACTATATCTTTTTCAGGTGTTTGAACTGTTATATAAGTTTTTGAATCAGTTAGCTCCTTCTTTAAAACATCAACATAATATAATCTTCAAATAATGATTACATTGTTTGATGCCTTGTCAGCAGGAACAAGAACATATTCTGAATGAAAATTAGAAATGTTTTTCTTCAAGTAGCGAAATGTAACTCTAGGTCGAGGTGGTAAAAGATGGTTATTTGATTTGTAAAAAGTTATTCGTGTATCAATAATATCGAAAATACATTTCTTCCAATCCGAAAGGGCATTAACATCAGCATGTTCTCGTCGACACCATTTGATGCAGAATTCTTGAATAGCTTCCGCAATATGAGTTCGACAAGCGTCAAAATCAATAAGGGAAGGTAATCTATATTTAGGTCCTTTAGTTAGGAGGGTCCTGAGACGTTTATCCTTAATGATATCAAAATTACCAGTAATGACATGACCAACTGGTTTATAGCAAAAGCTAGAAATGCTACAATCTCAAGAAATAGGGGTATTAACATCAATATTTAAGTCAGAGACAATTTTATTGTAGTTCAAAATAACATTTCCAATAGGTTTATTATATTTATAACAGATGATAGGTGATTCAGAGTTGATGAAATATTTGGGAATAGCATCGATTACATTCTTATCACGAAATATACTTTGAATATCAATAAAATCGATACCTTTATTTAGGAACTGAAGTTTCAGAAAATGTCTTTTATGTTCAGATTCTTTATCAATACGTGGACGAAGAACATGCTGTGTGTAACTTTGTATAAGTGAGGCAGTATTAATTAACGGATCTGTACGCATATAGATTTTATCAGCCTCTTCGTCTATTGACTTAAGACAGGAAAAGGGTAAAGACGATAAACAAGATAACATAGAATGTTTACCAGTTTGTTTTAGAATAGTATGTAAATCATGAATAGACATATTACGACGTAATTTACGCTTAATATTACCATTTCTACGTCTGCCATGTGATCTACTTTTACGTTTTCGAATAGAAAATATAGAGAAAATGTCGATACTTGGATCTTTAGAAATATTGCCGCTTTGGAAAATGTTATCATTAAGGCCTAAAGGAAAAGGTGTTTGTAATTTCTTTATCCAGTCTAGCTCTGTGATGAAACGAGCTTTAGATTTTAAACTACCAGTAGTTTTAGAATCATAATAAATTTGTTCTACTGGTTGAACCGAAACATATTTGAAAGAATGTCCTGTATGACGAAAATGCTGGTAAAGAAAATTGCGTACTTTTTTAACACATTTAGACTGAGACCATATATATTTGGCGGGGGATATCAAATCAGCGAATTCGCTTGCTAATTAATAATAATTATTATGGGTGGACCCTGTCTTAAATATTCACGGAGTAAAGGGTTAGATGTGGCTAGATATTTCTCAATGTCTGTTCCATAAACCAAATGAGTAATGCATTGTTATTTATCTATTTACCTAGCTCATGCTTCTAATTTATCTGTATTCTTGTCGTAAACACAGACAAACGAACATAATAATTACATTTCAGTATACGGTCTTACCAAATAGTTCAACACATAGTCTTCAGGATAGTAGACGAAACATATTATGGAAGTATTTTATGAAAACAAAACAAATGCAGAAATGTGTTCCCAAAGTTGCAAGTGAAACAATGAATATCCATAATTAAAAGTCAACTAATGTCGTATACAGAACTAAATATATATTAGCCAGCATCTGATTTAGTGAATTTTACAGTGGTTAAATGGGTTATTTTCAAACTTTGCATACTAAGGCCGAAGCAATTAATTTGATATTCTCTAACTTTTAGTTGAAGTACAAATATGAGTCATACAGAAAACACCACATACAGAACATACAGAACAGCCACCCAAACAGCAACACAAGAAAACCACAGCAAATGTACATAATTATCAAAAACATAAAGAGACGCACAAAGACAAGACAAACATACAATAGGGGGGAGATGGAAGTACCGCCTTGGAACAGTCAATGACAAAAGTCAATGGGGGTTAAACCGGTGTAGGGGGGCCCAGCCTCACACTTATTCCATCCCCACCCTAAAAGACAAACATTGTAAATAATCGTATCCCATCTCCGACTAATCAATACAATATGTAATCTCGTTTGATTACATAGATATATTCTGAATATGGGTGATCCCTCGAAAGCAAAAGTGATAATGCAAAAAGAGAAAATTGCAGACTCGGTTTTATTGAGTCTGTTCATGAGTAGTAATTAAAGGTGCAACACTACTCACGCCCCCTAGCACCGGCTTAAGCAGTTTTCATTTTTCAAAACTAATAACATCAAAACTTTCGATCCCGAAGGATCAGAAAATATAACAACACTGAGAATGAAGTACGGGGCGACTTTTTACGGCCGCCACACAAGCACTTAACACCTGCTGTTGTGAAGTACATATATTCTGAAAATGGGTGATTATTGTGTGTCATTGTGTTGATTGTTGCCGAAAAGGTATATTAAGGTGATTTAATATGTTAAGTTTATGTAAAATATCCATATTTGAATCCTCATGAACAGTTGCATACAGTGTCTTATATTTGTTAATCTTAAAGTCAAGTTTATACATACTTCAAAAGCTATCAAACTCATGTAAAGCTTGGTTTTATCCTATACAAATAGTGCTAAACAAGCAAACTCATAGAATTGATACTCCCAGTCAAATGTATTACCTAGTAAAACGGCAAGGGGTTGTGGGTTCACCCTGACCACACAACAACTCGTAAACCACTCAATGTATCTGGAAAGGTTATACTTGTGCACGATTCCCTAGTGATAAGAACCACCGAATTCTACGAATCCGTTATAGAGATAGAGCAACACACGCAACCGGATGGACCAACGGACAAACAAACCCAAAGCAATACCCATCTGTCTTTGGCAGG
Organism: Azorinus chamasolen; assembly: GCA_963576725.1. Classification (NCBI taxonomy): domain Eukaryota; kingdom Metazoa; phylum Mollusca; class Bivalvia; order Cardiida; family Solecurtidae; genus Azorinus; species Azorinus chamasolen. Next base: position 27,436,413 of record OY755242.1, read on the forward strand.
GAATAACTAGAAGTTTTGGTAACAAATCGGATGTCAATCCCCTACCCCTCGTACCCACACATACACACTGCGACATATTGTCACATTTCTGTACATGAGAACTCAACCGGACGAGATGTGTGACAGACAAACAACTCTAACAAAAACAATATGTAAAGGGAAATAACTAAAAATGATATGGACTTGATTTATGATACTTCCTTTCATTATGCTCTTTCCATAAATGAAATATCATTCCAATAGCATCAGTAGAACAGGAGTTATTGATAAGACAAAGGGCAATAACTCCACAACTAGTGAAGCCAGTGTTATGGCCCTTGTTCATAACACTTTCGCTCATCATGCTCTTTCCATGTATGAAGTTTCAATCAAAGGGCATGGTCCATGTAGTAGTTATCGTCCGGAAAAGAAAGTGTTAAACAAATGTACAAGGGCAATAACTCTCAATGTATTGAAGTCAGAGAAATGTACCCTGTGCACAACACTTTCTCTTATCATGATATTTCCATGTATGAAGTTTCAATCCAGTGACATGCGCTATATAGGAGTTATCGTCCGGACAAACAAGTGTGAAAATGTTTACAAGGGGCATATACGATATTAGTGAAGCCAGAGTTATGGACCTTAGGCATTCCACTTCCACATATCATGATCTTACAACGTATCAAGTGTTAATCCAATGGCATGAGCCATATAGGAGTTATCGTCCAGACAAAAATTGTGAAAAAAATTACAAAGGGGAATAACTCTTAGTGAAGATTAGTGAAGCCAGAGTTATGGACTTTAAGCATGACACTTTCTCACATCATGATATTTCCATGTATGAAGTTTCAATCCTATGGCATGAACCATATAGGAGTTATCGTCCGGACAAACAAGTGTGAACAGTTTTTACAAGAGGCAATAACTCCTATAATAGTGAAGCCAGAGCTATGAATCTTTTTCATGACTCTTCCGCTCAATATGATTTTGCTATATATGAAGTTTCAATAAACTGGCATCAGGCATATTGAAGTTATCGTCCGGACAAGAAAGTGTGACGGACAGACGGACAGACAGACAGACAGACAACTCTCATGAAAACAATATGTCTCCCCCATATAGATATGGGGGAGACATAACAAGAGACAATGAATGTGTGTATAAATTGTATTTGGTAGAACTACATGCACTAACTTATATCTATACCAATATCATCCTACAATCAAATGGGACCTACTTCCGTTGTTCATGGGCACATTCCACTTCGATTGACATCGTACCAATAGTGTAGAGAAGCAAATACCATTTTTGTGATATTCTACCATGACACGCAAGGAATGCAATATTTATGAAATTAAAATTCTCATGTTCAGCAACGAAACAGAATGAATTGCACGCGTCATAAAAAAGGACGAATGCAATGTGCCCCAGGGGATTGGAATTAATTACTTTGATACAGTGCTCAGCTATTCAAATTGGACTATATAAAATGAGCATTTTGTTTTAAAACAAATTAACCAGTGGAATATAGAAGTTCATGCAAGAACGTGTTTTCGAAATTGATTTGTAATTGTACAAACGGTATGAACAATTATTAATGGTACCAACTGGACTATGCTTTATTCACCACGCTTTGCTGATCTGAAGTATGCTTGATATCGATCGATTTGGTAAATTACTCACAAGTAACATGCGAAAGATGTACCTCAAATTGATAAACAAAGCACCAACATTTCTTAAGAGGTCAATCCTAAAGATATAAAACCTGATGCGCTATAAGTATGGTAAGTAACATATAATATAATAACAACAATTCTTATTCACATTCTATTTTCGTATGTTTGGACTCCTGTTCTTTGTCAAAGATAAAACTATCTTTAAATGATATATATATAAATATGATGAGTGACATCCATTCTTAATGTAAAATATGGATGTCACTTAATACTTTACCACTTATGTAAAATATTGATGTCACTAAGAAATTATAAACATACAGTAAAACCTCTCTATAACGGCCACTAAATTACATCAAGTACTTTGTGTTAAAGGCTCCTATAGGAGCGTTCTGTTTTACTTTTACCTTGCTTTAAGCAGCCACCTGCCCTAAATACTAACTAATTAACACAATTTAGTGGCCGTTAAAGAGGGGTTTTACTGTATTGTGAATGTAGGAGATCCTTCGGAATCAATGACAGTGCACACGTGTTCCGAGTTGAAAGGGTTCACCCCCCTTCAGAATTAAACATGGACTTGTGACTGGGACAGAAATTGTAGAACAGATGTATATTACGTCATCGGCAGACGAAGAAGTCCCTGGTCAGACCGTTTAATCTGATCTGGGTATATCATGTTTGTCCAGGCTTGAATACAGTTTATTTGACGGAGAGGGTTAATAATCAATTTTTTTTTTAAAACAATAAGTACGTAAACAATATATAATGGAGAAACCATTTTTCAAATTCAAACGGTTAAATGATTATGCAATTTATTTTTCTGTTTTGCCCTTTTCGCCCCAAACGAATTCCATCCGCTAAGAGTATCGTCTGCTTTAGGTTCCACTTAAGCCCGTATCTCTACAAAAATGTAATAAGTGTCAAACAGTTTGGACCCTTAGGAGTCGCCGTGGTACTCGACGTATTCCTAGATCTATGGATATATGTGTAATTAACATATGCTCCTTATAAATGCATTTTCACGCATTTGCAAACAGAGTTAACCCAGATGAGACGCCTCGTAGGTGTTGTCTGATCAGGATCAGGGTACATGCTTATAAAGCTTTTAGTTGAGTCTGAGTTTCATTCTCAAGCTTTTGATTGGTTAGATTTAAGTTCACAAGCTTTTGATTGGTCAGATTTGAGCCAAAGGCTCAAATCTGACCAATCAAAAACTTGAGAACGAACTCAGACTCAACAAAAAGTGTTATAAGCATGGACCCTGTGCTGCATATAAAACTATAATAGACCGAAATCTCAGTTTTAACAAATACTGCAAAACACTATGTACATATGCCATTTTAAACTTTTAACTTACAAATGCCACAGAAATACCAAAAACACTTTATACATAGGCCATATTCCTCGCATGAATTTTCAACACGGAAATTGTCATATTAAATGAATTGGGGAAAGCTTTAATATGCATTTTGCAATGGTGTTAACCATGTCGTATGTAATGTGTAAAGTAGCTCTAGTGTAAATTGAAAGTTTTACGATACATTGAAATATGTATACCCATCAATAACAGGAAAAAATAGCAAAAAGTCTAAAACAATAATTCATTTGTGCATAAAAACTGTCAAATACCAAAAGGTAATGCCATTTAAATGCTTAAAATGATTTAAAACGCATTAGGTTTCCTAGAATGTACTTTGGAATCGGCAACAGAGAAAACAACCGAACCGAATGCACATGAACCTGAAGAATCCCTTAAAATGCAATGAGGTAATATCCTCTCTACCCAATGTACCAGTAACTCTTAATCTACTAAGCGTGAATACCCTGTTAGAGGGGTACAACCCCACTTTAAGCAGATGGCAACGTGATGCAGGACAGACATTATGCAAAAATCTCTCGCAAGGGAGGTTTGCGATGCATTTGTCCTAAATTATTCGCCTTTTACCTATTTCCTCATATTGACGACTCTGTAAAAGTCACTTTGTGAAACCATTGTGATAAACAGAGCAGTTGCTTCTATAGGAGCAAATGCTCTATTTGTCACAATGGTTTCAAACTGCACAATTCTAAAATTTCCCTTTGCTCTAGATAATGCTCCTTTTCCGTAGACTTTTTCAAAGAAGTTGTATCTAAAACTAACCTATGAGGTAATGGGTTAAGGGGTTTTATTGTAACATACTTCAAGTTTCTTTCTTTTTACTTGTATTTTAAAACTATTTATCAGAAGATAAAACAAACTGGATATGACAGCACGTCGAGTCTCATTTAGATCCAAACTGTTAGCAAGGCATATCAAAATGTTTCCTTCTGTTTAATAGGAATTAACGCTGTTGCTGCATGTGATATATTTTGAATCCAGATGATATGCCATACAAATCGGCGTCCGATCTGGATCAAAACTATTTATGTTTGCGAAGACAGAGAACTTCAAAATATATGCTGGAAAAAAATGAAGCAGACAGTAATGTTTTCATTTACTTAACCTTCAGCGTTGTACTAACGTTTGGAGAAACTCTAATCAGTCCTAATAAGATAGGATGAGAGGCCGAATAACTCATCCGGATTAAACCTGTTTGTCACCCTGATAATGTGTCCGGCAAACTATGCACGAAACAAATCTGCTTCGAACATTGTAGCAGACGACAATTTCTCAGAGTGTAGAAGGTTAATATAGGTGTCAATATTTGTAAATAACGATATCTCATCAACTAAAGCCAAATCACTACATTAAATCATTTTGAACTTTTTGACTTTGAGGAATGCATGAATCCTTATGTACACACCTGTTATTGCATTTACGCGATCTTGCCAAATCTGATCTTGCGTGTACATGTCCGATCTTGCATTTACATACCTGATATTGCATGTACCCGACCTTGCATTTACATACCCAACCTTCCATGTACATACTCGATCTTGCATGCAGATGTATAGCTAACTGATTACTCACACACGCACAGTATTTTAACTGCGCACTTACATAATTCAAATATCGTGGTAATAAATTATACGTATAGTTATATCGTTCTTCTTAACCCTTTCACCGCCGATGTTGCATAAATGCACCACGACAAATAGTGCAGTCCCAGATGAAACGCCGCCTTGAAAGGCGTCTGATCAGGGACTACACTATTTGTCTCAAACTCTGTTTCTATATCTGTGCTTTATTCCTTTGAAGTTTGAATTTATTTATCTTATTTCCTTACTTTACCGAATGATTTAACAAAAATTGGATTGCAGACGATAATTAGAAATTTGGCGCCGAAAGGGTTAATCAATAAATAAGTATAAATATTTATTTCATCTTGTACGCCAGGGGCGAATTCGCGATAACATATGCATATTTTATTCCAGGTGAGATGACAAGTTATTCAGTGTGTCCCTAGGATCCAAATTGTCACTCTAATAGTATAATTTGGAAATAACAGAATTTAAGCAGACAACAAGTTTTGCAGAAAACGATTGCGTAACGTACAAAGAGCTAAATGCAATAAAGTTATGTAGCTATTTAGCTGTTTCTTAGGATCGCTAAGCCCCGTTTTACGGCAAAGGAAAGCAGGCATCAGGCAACAGCCCGTCCAGACTGGACGGTGCCAATCCCACCTTATGATAGAAAATAAGCATAGCTCTCTATGGAATTGCCGTTGTGCCAGTATAAGAAAAAGATAAGCCGTTCAGAAATGTTGCTGTAATGAAAACCGGAAAAGCGAATGTGCACAGTTGGTTTGGTAATCGTTTCTAAAGTAGCTTTAACTTCGTATATAGATTTAGAGAAACTCAGGTTGTCTAAGGAAAGCTATCACATATATAACTCAATGTTAGGATTCACTGTATAAACTATTTATGACAGGTAAGCATAACATCTGGAAAGATAAAAAGCTTCTGTCGTGCACGCCTTCACACACCAACTTCGCTCTAAACATATTAATTTCAAGTTATGTTTCTGTGATAAAACTAATCATCTTCAAGACTTAATGATGTCGGTGCATTTGTAAAACATGATTTCATCAAGTTAAACCTGAGTAATGAAATCTATCAATGAGATGTTTCATATCAATTAATTTGTCATGGTAACCTATGCTTGAAATGGATTTACATCCTTATTGAGTTTACGAAAACGTCTAGCGGTTGAGATCACTACCTTGCCATCTTATGCTATTTAACAGATATCCATCTACCAGATATACATACTGACCAGATACATGTGTAATGAGGATGAGCACATGGGTAATTCGATTATTTTTCTTTTCGATGAGATTAAATGCCGAGCAATTAGGCGACTCTACGGGAATCAATCTGCAAGTATGCGCACGTTGACTTTATTTTCATAGATTAATTTATGTAAGCATTCTAAAATTACGTTTGAGTCATGTAGGAAACACATACAAAACTAACAATCGCCCATAAGCAGACGTACATGTATCGCAAAAGACACAGAGAGACGCATAAAGACATTAAAAACAAACAAATGGGGAAGATGGAAGTACAACATTGGAACGGTCAGTGACTATTGTCACTGGGGAATTTAAACCGGTTTAGGGGCGTCGAAATTCACACTTATTCCTTCTCCAACGTAATTAAGTCCTGTTCCAAGACACGATGCATACTCATTCAGAATCGTTTATTATACGCTGATTGCTATTTCATGTTTTAAAATAAATGAACCGCGTTAAGTGAATGTTGCAGAACCTATTCCCCTGCCACATATATTTCAATTATGAATTTACAACTTTTACATATCAATATGACTCGGGGATACCTTTATTTACACTATTTGTTAAGCTATGGTGACTTTGAGATAAGTGTGAGGTTAAGACGTCCGTGAACCGGTTTAAGCCCCCATGTGGTTGTTTTTGCCACTGACCGTTCCAAGACGGTACTCTCTGCATTTGTGTTTGTTTGGTGCCTTTGTCTTTGTGCTGGTGTGTTTGTTCGTGTTTGTAATTTTCGTCTCGTATGTTTTTGTGCGTGCGTGTGTTTGTGGTTTTGTGTGTTGCTTGCTTTCTGTCGGTATATTGGTTGTGGTTGGGGTTTTTGTGTGTCTTTTCTAGCTTCAGTTTACTACTTCTCCATTACAAGATATAAAAATGTAATATCTGAATGTTAGGTTGATATCTTTAGACTGTTTGTGGCACTTTCATACAGATAATTCATTCAGATTCAAAGAAGTTGACTGATAAGAACATTCAAATGCTAGTTTTTAATTAACATTTCCTTTAACACATTGTGTTTTTATGGAATAATTCCCATATGCCTGGCATCACACCAGTGTCATAACAAACACACACATTCTACGAACAGAATAATTAGCAATTGAATGCATGCAAACACACATTGAGGAACTGAAATGTTCGGGGTGATTTCAAAGCTTGAGTAGGCTCCAGAGTATCGCTAATATTTCATTTGTGCCAAACTTGTTGCATTCAAAATTTTATAACAGGATTGGTTCTAATTTCGGATTTCTGTTGCCTTGAATCACTGACGAATGCTGTCCAAGTACATGCGTAGTGCGATTTGCTTTATGATATAACAGACATCAGCCGATGTAACATGTGCCAATCAAACTGTTTATCGACACTGATTAAACGCTAGCGATGAGCGTGTAATGTTGCGTTAACATGTGTGTTAAGCGTTTTGTATTTGTTTTCAGCAAAGAAACAAGACTTTTCTTCTAGAAATTGCTCGAGGCAACGATGTATCATGCATGAAAACGGAATATTATGTTCACAAATGTATTTAAACTGTTCGGAATTTCTGACAATTCTGACATTATTGCTTTTCGAGATGACATTGTAGTATGAAGAATGGTATACTTCCAAACGCACATGCCTTTGTTTATAACTTTAACGTACTGAACGACATTTCCATGTCACCTAAATACCTGGCGGGATACTTCTGTCAGTTATCTCTCAAAATTCAATGTTTAGGTGGTGCTCGCATCCGGATATCTTCTAATCTTATCGATCGCCATCGTACTTGTTTATTGAAGTTATTCATTATATGATTTATCAACACAATGATTTGTCATGTCGATGGAATGAAAACATCTTAACCTTTGGCCATAAATACACTTCTTTCAGTTGTGTTGATCATTGCGTAGAGTGGCGTTGGACATTATATAAAGATCACATCCTCTGAAGAGCGACAGCACGTACTGTCAGCCCAAGGTAAGTTATGTCCACCGAGGCGTTAGCCTCGGTGGACATTGCCATACCGAGGGTTGACAATACGTGCTTTCGCTCTCCATAGGATGTGCTATTTATTTTATTATACCGAACAGCACAATCAAATGTACAGTCGGCTGAGCGGTCATTCGGACTGAAAGTAGACTTTAACTAGGTACTTTATTTTTACAATCAATTTCGTCAGCAAAAATATTTATTCAATGACAACAATAAACAGTTCTAAACAAACGTTGTAGAGGTACTCTGTGCTTAAAAATCGCGGAACAGCTTCACATTTCTATTCATTACACATTATAAGTACTGGCGGAGCCCATTTCACTGTTTAATCTTGATAGAGCCTCGTCCGAAATAGTCGTATAACGCGACATTTCTCAAATATGTAAACAAAAACAAATCAATTGCAAGCGTCCGATGACGTCAGTCGAGGACGTCTTCGGATGACGTCACGCACACAGTTTAATAATCGCTCACTGATCTAGATGTTCCGTGCCTATGGTAGCGGGAGACAGTATTTTTCCGACAGTAATTTTTTTCCCGCTGGGCATGACAGTATTTCTATGTCACGATGGCCTATGTGAAATTAACATTGTAAACGAAATTAAGGTATAATAAAACACTTTCAAGACCGGACATTGCACTTCCCCTGTCATAACATAAAAACAGACTGTAAAGTATAAAAACAGACTGTAAAGATATACATGTATTGTGTATGCCCTTGTTTGTTTGATATAGTTTCTTAACTTTTGTTCATGCCACACTTACTTTGATTATTGCAGGTAAAAGTTTTTATAGAAATTATAAGGTTTTATTTGCCTACAAATAGTACATACAAATTACAATGAATATAAACGTGGAAATTACACTACAAAGAAACTGAATCAAGATATATCGAAATAATTTTAACACGTTTAAGCAGTTTTGATCCAGATCATGTTTTAAAAGGTTTTATGACTACTTAGAAGTCACCCTGTTTTACCGTACATTTCTGTGCATTCAAAATATTCGTATTTCTAATTTATAACAGAAATTAGTTCAGATATCAAATTAAACGAAACTATTTAACCCTTACAAAATGTAGGAAATCAGTCTACCGGACATTTGCTAATTGTGTTGACACTAATGAGTGGATTCCTAGAGGTACTCTCATCAGTATAGTCACTGTTTGTTTTGCAAATATCCTTTTGTTGCACCTCTCCAGATAAAAATTAGATTATGTCAGTCAGTAAATTCACAACTTCATTTGCAAATTTGGCCTTCAAATCATTGAACTTCTCTAGAAAATGTCAGTGACTAAAAAAGGTCACAAACAGACGTTTATTTTATTAAAGATGTGTAATGCGCATTTTTCGAATTAATCAATCAACACCAGAAGCTGTACACGTTTACATACAATGGATATGATGCTTACAACCCATTTTTCCGACAGGATATATTTGTTCAGCTAAATATTACTGCTATCCGAATACTGCTAAATTCTTTAAAAGGAGCCTCCGTTTTAGAAACAGGGATTTCGTACGGAAATCAGCAGACATCTTCGGCCAAGTTATGAATGACTCCGGTTCTATTTCGGAACAACGCTTTGAATATTAATGAGGTTGTTATCACATGTACAACGGGTGACACTGGTTGTTGGCCTACATACACATCGAATGATTATTTCCGGTATGCAAATTTGAATATTACGAAATATTCCGTCCAGTGACGAACGCTGTTCTGTTCCGTTGGTTTCCGTAGCAATCCATTTTTTAAAAATATTTTCGACACAAACAACCATTTACTAACCATGCAGTTTAGTGTTAAATAAGTGTTAAGGTACATGAATTCCGATTCTGAAGTCAGTTTTAAACGCAAAATTTTTCGGAAATTTGCGCATCATACATCTTTAACAAACAAAAAATACAATTAACATGCAACCATTCCTACCGTTACCTATACGTAGTATTTATGAACTGCTTTTGATCAGTATCAGTATTTGAAACAAATAACCTCTTTATCATGATTAGCAGAATAACATCCTGTGGTAGGAAATATGATGTGATACACTTTTAGAAATACTTCTACTTTTGTAACTCTTATTCAGTATTACACACTCTAGATATGACATTTTAACAAATACTTGTGTATTTAATACTTAATACTTTAATACTTTTTAGTCTCTTTTGTTTATCTGAATGTCTTGGAAAATTCACAGGCTTGCCATTATCAAGATTGCTGAAAACTAGTTTTTAGGAAGGTGGCATATGAATATTACTGGCGGTTTGATGTAAATCAAAAGTCACACGTTTGACTGTTCATAATAATTAGACATAGATGTCTATGATACAATAATTTATTCACATATCGACTTTTAAAAGGTACATCGAGTCACGTGATGTGCTAACTTGTAGGTCACAGCTGTGTGTATAAGCCACATTGGTTGTTATCTATTCTATTTTCCCCGTAACCTGTGCCTGTTGCTCAAAATTTAATTTCCTTTGTGTTAGGGTATGGCTAGAGTTACTAGGCTGAACCAGATCGTATTGATCCAAGATTTGTATAAGATTGTTTTTGTGTATCTTATTCGTTAGGCAATGGGCTACTGGTACTGAGAGGTTATTAAATGCTATACTTTTATAGTAGCATGACCTCAATTGTTTCTAAATCATCACATAAATTGATGTCCATATTAGTTTAGGAACCTTTTTAGGATACTATGTGTTCAATTTTTGAACAGTGTGTTTTTCTGTTTCTCTTCTTCCGTTTTTGTTTCATCTCTCCATGCTGCGCGCTATGTCTGGGTTTCATTGTACTTGCACTGCTTTTTTACCTAGGTAAACAGTGGTCGCTCTCTACATATAACGACGTAACTCTCTATCCGAATAGGTAATGATTTAATCTCGTGGAGAGAGGCCGTTGGATTACATAACAGCAGGGGTCAAATGTGTTGTAAAATGTACAGGTATTGCTTTAAATTATCAGCAGTTGTGCTCGATTACGCTGTGGTCGTGCTACATTGGTTTCGTTCAGTAGTTAAATCATCTTTGAACGATGTGTTCAAACGTTTAAGCCATTTGGATCTTATGTTAACAGCCATGATATTGACTGCGTACTTTATGATTTTATCAAAACATTTAATTGAGAGTCGGACAGATACTTACATTAGCGCAAAGGAATTTGAAGCTAACTTTGTTATAATTTGTCTAAACTTACTTTGCACGTTGATTATTGAAAAGATCTTATTACTAATAGCAGGAGACATAGAATGCAATCCTGGACCTGAGACTAATAAGCTAAATACTTGTTTCTCCCTTTTACATCTAAATATAAGAAGCATTAGGAACAAGTTTGAATACATTAAGGATTACACCAATTGGACTTGCTCAGAAGTTTGCGAAGCACTAACCTTTCTTTTGGATAACATATTTGTACGTTATGGGAATACTATATACCGTCAGGTAATTGGTATTCCCATGGGTACGAATTGTGCACCACTTGTCGCAGATTTGTTTTTGTACTGCTATGAGAGAGATTTCATGTTGAGTTTGAATCCTCAATCACAAGAAGATGTTATAAAAGCCTTCAATGAAACTTGTCGATATTTGGATGATATTTTTAACTTAGATAACCCTTTCTTTGATGCTCTGATTCCTACAATTTATCCTAAAGAACTCAAATTGAATAAAGCTAACCCGTCCGACAATTATGCAGCGTTTCTTGACCTAGACCTTAAAATTAATAATGGAATGATTTCTTCTAAAATATATGACAAAAGAGATGATTTTGATTTTAATATTGTAAATTTTCCTCATCTTGACGGGGATGTTCCCCGTGCTCCATCTTACGGGGTTTATATATCTCAACTTATTCGTTTTGCTAGAGCTTGTTCATCTATTGACGATTTTAACAGTCGAAATCTCATTTTAACTGAAAAACTGCTTAAACAAGGATATAGATACCATAAACTAAGAAAAACTTTCTCTAAATTTTACTATCGAAATCTCTCGCTTATTGGCAAGTACAAATGTAATCTCAAGGTACTTTTGCGACACGGTATTTCACATCCTGAATTTTATGGTGATGTGATTTACAAACTTCGTAAAATTATTGGACATACCCATTTTCTCACTTTGTTCATCAAATATATAAAACAATTCATTAAAAAGGGATATGATCCTGTATTACTACAACATACTGCATGTTTGGTTGTGAACCCTTTTACAGTTGGCAATCACGCTGGCCTCTTTGCATGTACGCCGACAAGAAAGGTTTAGTACTCTATGAAGGCGACCTCTTAAATCCAGAAATGGAAGGAGAACGTCGGATATCTGTACTATTTCATTTTTGTCGTACCCTTTATTACTTTTCTACAGTTACTCTGTTTGCAGCTCAATCATTGAGTACACTAGCGATAGGTGGATACAGTATGTTCAATTAAATGTTTTTTTGTTATACATGCACTTTACCACTGTGTTTGCTGTCGCGGTTGTTGTAGATTAGTCGGAGAGGGGATACGTTTATTTACACTGTTTGTCTTTTAGGATGGGGATGGAATAAGGGTGAGGTTGGGCGCCCATAAACCGGTTTAAACCCCCGGTGACTTTTGTCACTGACCGTTCCAAGGCGGTACTTCCATCTTCCTCCTATTGTATGTTTGTTTTGTCTTTGTGCGTCTCTTGTTGTTTTTCTACCTATGTACATTTGCTGTTTCCTTGTGTTGCTGTTCGGGCGAGTGTTTGTTCTGTATGTGGTGATTCCTGCATGACTCATTTTTGTACTTTGATCGATTTTGACGTTCTTTGTTTTACAGAAACTCATTTAGCAGCAGACATTTTAGACGAAGCTTTAAGACTTGACACATTTGACTGTATGTTTCGTAAAGATAATTCACAATATTCAGGGGGTTTCCTAGTCTATACATCGAATAAATTTACACCTAAACGTTTGATGGAATTTGAACAATATTTGCCTGAATCTTTGTGTATTGAAATCAAAGATCGTACTCAAAGTTTCGCTATTTGTACAATCTACAAACCTCCAGTATATAAAGTAGAATTCTGGAATAGATTGAATATTTTCATTGAAAAAGCATTAGACACTTTCGCAAACTTAGTTCTTGTTGGCGATATTAATGAAGACCAGCTTAATATTTCAAATAATAAATTTAGAGAGATCCTTCAACTTAACAATATGATAAATTTGATAACAGAACCGACTCGTGTAACTGATTCTAGCAGAACTCTGTTGGATCCAATAGCCATATCAAGAAACGTACAGTCTTTTAACTCAGGTATACACGATACTCCACGACACATTAGTGACCATTTCGGTACTTTCGCTTATATTAAAAGTGACATCAGAAATAACGTTTCATTTAAAAGACAGGTTTGGAATTACAAGCGTGTCGACTTTGATCTCTTAAATAACTTGATTTTAACGACTGATTAGTCATTTATATATAATAATGTTGATATTGCCACCGAACTCTTAACATTAAAATTTCTAGATATAGCGAAACAATGTATCCCGACAAATTACGTAACAATTCGCCCAAATGATAAACCCTGGTATAATTCTTATATTCGTAGAATTTCCAGACAAAGGAATAGACAGAAGCATTCGGCAATAAAAAGTGGGAACGTTTCAGATTGGCAAAAAATACAAGTCACTCCGAAATAAGGTCAACAACATGAAAATATTTGCTAAAGATTTGTTCTTCAATACTCTGGAGTATAATTTGAAGATCTAAACGCAAATAACACGCGCCTATATTGGAAAACTGTTAAAATGCTCGTTAAAGGAAAGTATTCAAATGGTGATATCATTTCAATTATACAAGATCCCAATAATGTTGATTTATTCTTTTCATCCGATGAAGATAAAGCAAACACTCTGAAATCTTATTTTGCTTCAATATCTACAATTAATGACCAAAACCCACAGCTTCCTGAATTTACCTTAAAAACACAATCATCGCTTACTAATTTGGTTATTTCTGAACAAGATGTACTGGATGTCTTGTCAAATCTAATAGTTAATAAAGCAAGCGGTCCTGATAAAATCAGTCACAGGATGCTAAAAGAAACAAGTAAAACAATATGCAAACCGCTATGTGTAATATTTAACAGATCGATTCAAGAATGTAAATATCCTGAAACTTGGAAATCTGCAAATGTTATGCCCTTATTTAAGAAAGGAAACAGACACTTAGTATCTAACTAAAGACCAATTTCACTGATAAGTAGTGTAGGGAAAGTGGTGGAACGTGTTGTTTTTAAACATTTGCATAACTACTTCCATGATAATCAACTTATATATAAATATCAATCAGGCTTTCTGCCAGGTCACTCAACTGTATACCAACTTACATACATTTATAACCAAATTTGTAAGGCTTATGATGATCGTAAATCAACATGCATGGTTTTCTGTGATATATCAAAAGCTTTTGATAGAGTCTGGCATAAAGGCCTACTTTTTAAACTTAGACAAAACGGAATATCTGGGACAGTTTTAGATTGGATAAAAGACTATTTGACAGGACGAACTCAGCGGGTATTTGTTAATTCGTCATTCTCTGACATGGCAAATATAAATGCTGGCGTTCGACAGGGTTCTGTTTTGGGCACTCTACTGTTCTTAATTTACGTGAACGATATAGCAGACTCTCTTATATCTACCACAAGGCTTTTTGCGGATGATAGTTCTTTAGCAGTATCGTCATCAAGCACATATGAAATTCAAACTAAACTGAATCATAATCTAGAGAAAATATCATTATGGTCTGCACAATGGCTAGTACAATTTAATCCGAAAAAGACAGAGGTTGTATATTTTACCTTGACTAATACTGCACCCCCTATATAATCACTCGAAGGTACGCAATTACAATTTGTTGAACATCACAGACATCTAGGTATAACACTAAGCAAAAACGGATCCTGGCACGAACACATATCAAATATCATTTCTTCTGCTTCTAAAATATTGGGATCAATGAAATCATTGAAATTTAGTATCAAACGAGAAACTATTAATCAAATATACATTGCGTACTTAAGACCAGTTTTGGAATACGCGTCTGTTGTTTGGGACAACTGTACTCTATATGAAAAAGAACGTATAGAAAAAATACAATACGAAGCAGCAAGGACCGTTACAGGTTTGACGCGTTCCGTTTCAATTGAAAATTTACGCAAAGAAATAGGATGGCCATCTCTTTCAGACAGACGTAAACTGCAAAAATACATTTTTGGTATTAAAGTGAAATCTCAGTCGACTCCGGAGTATATTAATGAACTTTTTCCCGGAACAGTTAATACCTCAACTCAATATGCTCTCCGGAATAGTGATAATTTTATAATTCCTTATAGAAGAACAGAGATATACTCGAATTCAACAGTTCCCTCAACAATAAAACTTTGGAACAATCTAGATGTAACCATTCGTCACAGCCCATCTCTAAATTCGTTCAAATCGGAAATATATAACATGTCCATTTCTTTTGATGTACCGAAATATTACTTATGTGGAGATCGTTTCTATTCAATCCACCATGCCCGTCTTAGAAACAAATGCAGCAACCTACACAAAGACCTCTTCATAAATCATTTACGTGACGATGCAATTTGTATATGTAATATTGACACAGAAGATGCAGAACACTTCTTTTTTAAATGCGCACTAATTTCAACTCAAAGACTCGAGCTGTTCCAGAATACCCGTGATGTTCATCCCTTAAGTACGCAAAAGTTATTGTATGGTATTCAAACTTTGTCAAATGATGAAAACGAACGTCTTTCTCCATGTGCAAAAATACATTAAAAATACAAAAGGTTCGTCTAATTCCAAGCACGACAATTTCAGTTTCATCTACTAACTCAGAAACAGTCTTCAAGTTGCCCTGCGTTGATATATTTTTTGGTTGTGCGAGTTGTTGGGACCCCGATGTAGCGCAGCGGGTGGAGATGTTGGGAAGAAACGGAATACTCATTTATTATTTATTATTATTTCATTATTACTTGTAATGGCTTTTTTTTTAGATTATTATGTGTAGTTTAGCTCACTCATTGTTTATATGTTTACACACGAATATCTGCTTTCAATGGGAAGGACCGTTTCTAATGTTGCAATAACTTGTGGTCCAACCCTTTTGCTATTGCTTTATATTTATTATGAACATGTAACATTGTAATTGTGTAAAAAGCAAGCAATAAAATATGATTAAACTAAACTATTTAATGCTTAATGTTTTCTAATTTTAACACAATTTATTACACATGCTTTGAAAACATACCTATTTTTTACTCCACAGGTTGTTATGTTAAACTGTTATTATCTGTGTTATAAAATCGGAAAATAACTTATTGTAGCTAATGTTATCTGTTGAACAACCGACTCAAAATAAAGATTCTTGTATCTTGTATCCAAGCTGAACAACAAAACATAGTTCCTAGTTGAGCGCATTTCCTGTCATAGGACCATTTCCCCTCTTGATTGCAGTAGGTGTTCAATAAACAAATCCTTACTAATAACACGTGGAGGTCACGGCACAAACAAAACAAAACTGCAGGGTGACACTACTGTGAGATATAATGGTAACTTATCTTTGATACTGATAGACTTAATATATATAAGATATATTTAAACACGAAAGTTTGGGCATGGCAGAAAAATGACTAAATTCATACATTTTATCAAGTAGCAGTCTGAAATGTGGTCACTGTTCACAACCATGTTTGTCTGTCGGTTTAGGTTAAATGTAACCAGCTAAGCGAGTCTCCAAAACCACAAAGCCAATTGTGAGTTCAATATATTATATTTCCCAGTTATAAATGGGCCTGGAAATATACACAAATTATACAGTCTAGGGTTACATGTACAGTACAAATATCTACGACAGGTATTTATCAAGTAGGTATCTTTACTCTTCCAAACTATTATAAATGCTGATTAATGTCACCTCCTTTCAGAATGTTTAACAAAATATACTGAATATGTATTATCTAAACAATTACTTTTAGAAAGATAGAAAGATAAGTAGAAAGATAAGCAAGTGACTAAAACAAGTAAATAATCTTACCAGCTGGTCGAACAATGTTACTGTAGCAGATACAGTGTTTTCTCGAGTAAGCGATGTGAGCTAGACGAAAGAGCCAAAGTGAAAAGTGCGGTTAAACGAAGAGTGCAAAATTAGATTCGTGTCACGTGATAAATATCAAGTCTCGCACGCACACCACGATCTCATACTCAACTCACTCACTCTCTCTGACATCACCGACGTTATAAATAGATAGCATAGATATCGCAGGAGGGTCGGCACGGGGAACAGGGAACTAAACCAAGGTTACATAAAGATGATAATTTATATGTATTCTAAAAATGCTAAAGAAATAATTAAAAGTGTTACATTACATACAATATGTTTTTAAGTCCTTTGTTATTCTCGATGTTAAAGGATTTATGTGTAATCAGTGGGTAACCAATCAGCAAAGGATAACCGATGTAAAGCAAAGGACCTACTCGGTGGCAGGGGCAGATAACCGACAAAAGTCCTTCATTGTAATCTCATTGTCGAACAGTGATCCATATTTCATTGATTAATATTTCGTTCAGTCATAAAATACAAACAGAATAGAGCGTAATATGTTAAATAAAAATAATACCGTATGTTTCTTTAACCATGTGATCATAATATGTCGTTCCTTTTTATAAACATCTCTGCAATGGGTATTGACTGTTATGTTTTGTTTTGTGTTGATGTTTTACACAAATTCGTTCGATGTCACGTTTAGTTCGCTAGGATTACTGTTAAGTCCAGGATATTAATGATCTAAAGATAAACCAGTCTCCCTTTTCTTCAACTCGTTACTTCATTAATTGTATACGCCTTTGCAAACATAGTAGGAACCGTCTGACTAGGATCTGCTCTGTTTTTTATTATGTCTCCCCCAGTATGCTGGGGAGACATTTTGTGAGTGGCATCCGTCTGTCCGTCCGTATATCCGTCTGTCTGATTGTTATTTGTCCGCGCGTTTCTCCAAAGGCTATGATCGGATTTTCATAAACAACATTGAATTAATCAGCACCATGCCTAGTTGAGCATATCTTATTTCTGTTCCGAGTCGATGCTCATCTGCAGAGTTATTGGATGTTACATGGAAATATGTCCGCGTACGAAAGGCCACGTACCTGTTTCATTCGAGTGTTACTGAATGTTATCTAGTATGCCTGAGCTTGTATAATGAATATGAGAAAGTGATTACATAGATGTAATTGACACACATGGACTGTTAGGAGCCTATTGCTCGGTGTGGTACAGTCCACATTCAGTCTGTTTAGTCAGCAAGCTAACTGTATTATTATATCGCCTTCACCCTGTCTGCAACATTTCATTGATAAGATGCGCATGTTTGATTGATGGGTGTTTGTTCGTGTCAGAATTATAAATATAGAAAACAGCGGTGTTTTTATCAAAATGGTTCTGTATTTGCTCGTGTCGTAGTGTCTACTATGCATGTCAGATATGCAAATATGAAATGAATGATTGATACACAGTTATTCCATTGTGTTCATGCTGCTCTCTATTACCATCTAATGGATTTGTCGATAAAATAACTAATCCAAATATTTACAGATTCAAATTTGCCATCATACTGTGATTTTAGTTTTTATTCAATTTAAATATGCCTTTGCTAAACGTTTTAGGAGTATAGTGCAACTAAATGTTATAACTGCTCTGCCCTGAGGCATTATGAAGTGACATCGATGAAGATTATTATATACACTGCGTCTGTAAATTTGCCCTCTACATGTAGATATCTATTTATTTCGCCACAGGCCTTTTCCAATGGAGCTGTGAAAAATGTGGAGGCTAAATGTCGTTTGAAATGCTATTTAAAATCTGAAAGTAGGAATGCAAAAAGAGAAAATTGCAGACTTTGTTTAATTGAGCTTGTTCGTGTTAATAGTGCTACTTACGCCCCTAGCACCGGCTTAAGCGATATAAAAAATGATACTGAAGGACCAAGAAATAGAACCTTACTGATAATGAAGTACGGGGCGACTTGTACGACCGCCACACAATCACTTTACACCTGCTGCTGTGAAGTACATACATTCTGAAAGTAGGAGATCCTTGGAAAGCAAACGTAGCAATGCAAAAGGAGAAAATTGCAGACTTGGTTTCATTGAGTCTGAACCTGAGCAATTATCAAATGTGCAACACTACTGACGTCCTCTATTGATCAAATTGATCAACTCTGGTAAAACTAAATCTACTTCGTTTGTTTTACACGTTGTCTGAAACACATCTGATTTCTGGTAAAAAAAACACCATTATACGTTATTACATTAATCAAACACTTTCATATGTATATATAAGGAATTAATGTAAAATTACATCGATGAGATCTGCACAACCTAGTAAAATGTGTTTAGGTCAAAGTACATTTATAGATAGTTTATAAATAGTGATATAATTTAAAATCAAAATATGTGATGGTACATTTGTCTCTTGAGAGACATAATGAGTGCTACGGACAATGATTATTCAAACGTTAGCAACAATACGTTTCTGATTGCCGTTGGATACAGATACCACTATAGTTGATCGTTTCCATTGAATGCAGATTGATGATACCAAGCAAGAACTAGAGGTTTGCTTTTGTCACAAAAAGCAGACCCTCTTTATTCTCTTTCCAATACACAAGTGTAATGTCTGTTTAGATACACAGGAGTTATTCCCCTTGACAACTTAAAATTACATGGTGTCGCGCATGTCTCTGAAACTTTATATTATATTGCAACGCACTGCATGTTTGGTTATTGACCCCTTTACAGTTGGCAGCTCTTTGCTTGCGTGATGACAGGCCGAGGGTAGTACTCTATTATGGTGTACGTTTGAACTCAGAAACGGGAGGAGCTTATCATACTCATGTATTACCTTTTCCCTGTCGTTACCTTAACGGCTTCCCTGCAGTTGCTCAGACATCAGCAAAGTCATTGAGTACATATTTGACGGATTTTTCAGAGTTGTTATGCTATTGTCATGTGTTTACCGTCTTCTATCTCGTGGGAAAGTCCGGCAGGGATACCTTTATTTAGACTATGTGTTAAGCTAGTTTGACTTTGAGATAAGTGTGAGGTTAGGACGTCCATAAACCGGTTTAAACCCCATTGGTGATTTTGCCACTGACTGTTCCAAGGCGGTACTCTCTTTGACACCATTACTTTTGATTGTCTTGTGTCTTTGTACTTGTGTTTTTATCATGTTTGGAATATTTGTTTCTAGTACTTGTGTGTGTGTTATGGTTTTCTGTGTTAATCTCGTGTGTGTACATGTGTTTGGGTGTGTAGTGTGTGTGTGACATGGTATCTATCGATGTTTTGGTAGTGTTTGCGTCTTGAATGTGGCTTTGCATGCGTGACTTTACTACTTTGCATGTACAAGAATGGTTACCAGCATGAGTTGTTGTGCACCCGGGGTTTTGAATTGTTCATTGAATTGAGTTATTGTCCCTGATGAGTTAAAATTAGACACAGTTTGTGTCACGCGTATCTCCTCTGAAACCATTGGAGCTAGAGTCACCAAAGTTCACAGGAATGTTGACGAGTATGGGTTGTTTTGCACTTGGGTTTTTGTATTGTACCCTGGTAACATTGGAGTCATTGCCCGTATTATGATAACTTAAAGGTTAGTTTTTTCACGAAAACAAATGACTCCCTTTATTCTCTTTTCAATACACAAGTGCAATGTCTGTATGAGCACATGTAAATGCAGGGGTAGATGGTAAAAGTATCACATGTAAAGGGAATCCAAAACAGGTGTCAACATGTACAAGTTTGTTATTTCAGAATAAAAAACAATAAATAACAATGAAAATTGATTTTCAACCCTACCTGCTAAGAAGGAGTGCACATGCGCCTGTTTTTAATTCACAAAGAATAATTGACCAAGTCTCAAACAACCTGGATCCAACTGAAATGCCAAGGTTTTTGGCATCTCATCCATTTCCAAGCTGTTTGCATATGGAAATACTGTAGCAACTAACAAGAGTCAATTTCATCAATATACAGTTAAACCTGTGTTAGTGGTCGCCAAATGTGATATTAACAAAGGTGACATGGAAGCTGAAGTACACAGGAACTACCCCAGATTTGATCACTGTGGCATTTTTAACATAGATGTGGTCAACCATTGTTCTTTTTCTTGTTAATTGTTTTGAGATCAATTACTTGAAGGAGGAAAATTCTTCAAGCATTGTAGAACAATCACCTGCCACTACTACAGCTATTGCTGATATTTGGTAATTCAGTATGTAGACACTCAAAACTGCAATAGATGGAAAATGATATAAAAATATTATATTTTATGTTTAATTTGGATATATCTTTAAAAGTTCATTCATGAAAATACAAATATGAGTCATACAGGAAACACCACATACAGAACAAACAGTCGCTCGAACAGCAACACAAGAAAACACAGCAAATGTACATAACTAGAAACTAGAGGTTTTTGTCAAAAAAACGGATGTCTCCCCTCTAATAAAAACAATATGTAAAGGGAAATCACTAAAAATGTTATGGTCTTGATGAATGATACTTCCCCTCATTATGCGTTTTCCACACTACATTTTTCAAGAAGAAAATGATAACAGCTAATAACTCCAAAATACTGATACCAGATTTATGGCCCTTGTGCATGACACTTACTTTCATCATGCTCTTTCCAAAAATAAAATGTCATTCCAATAGCATCAGTCGAACAGGAGTTATTGATCGGCCAAACAATTTAACAAAGGGCAATAACTCCAAAAGTATTGAAGCCCGAATTATGGCCCTTGTTCACGACACTTTCTCTCATCATGCTCTTTCCATGTATGAAGTTTCAATACGATGGCAAGAGCCATGTAGGAGTTATCGTCCGGACAAGAAAGAATTAAACAAATGTACAAGGGGCAATAACTCTAAATTTATTGAAGCTCGAGTTAAGGATCTTATGCATGACACTTTCTCTTATTATGATCGTTCCATGTATGAAGTTTCACTCCAATGGCATGTGTCACATAGGAGTAATCATCTGGACAAAAAATTGTGATTGTTTTTACAAAGGGCAATAACTCCAATATTAGTGAAGCCAGAGTTATGGACCTTGTGCATGACACTTCCTCTCGTTATGATCTTTCCATATATGAAGTTTCAATCCAATGGCATGAGCCATATAGAAGTTATCGTCCGGACAAAAAAGTGTGATTTTTTTTACAAAGGGCAATAACTCCTATATTAGTGAAGCCAGAGTTATGTACCTTCTGCATGACACTTCCTCTCGTTATGATCTTTCCATATATGAAGTTTCAATCCAATGGCATCAGGCATATTGAAGTTATTGTCCGGACAAAAAATTATGATATTTTTTACAAAGGGCAATAACTCCAATATTAGTGAAGCCAGAGTTATGGACCTTTTGCATGACACTTCCTTTCGTCATGATCTTTCCATATATGAAGTTTCAATCCAATGGCATGAGCCATATAGGAGTTATCGTCCGGACAAAAAGTGTGACAGACAGACGGACAGACGGACAGACAGACGGACAGACAGACAACTCTCACGAAAACAATATGTCTCCCCCATATAAATATGGGGGGGGGGGGAAGACATAAAAACATAAAGAGACGGACAATAGGGGGAGATGGAAGTACCACTTTGGAACGGTCAGAGACAAAAGTCACTGGGGGAGGGGGGAGGGTAAACCGGTTTAGGGGCGCCAAACCTCACACTTATTCCATCACCACCCTAAAAGACAAACAGTGTAGATAAACGCATCCCCTCTGCAACTAAGCTACAACAACCGCGATGGCAAATACAGTGGTAAAGTGCATTTAAACCAAAACCATTTAAGTGAAACAAACTGTATCCACCTATCGCTAGTGTACTCAATGATTGAGCTGCAAACATAGTAAATCAGAAGAGATTTAATCCAGAAATTTCATAAGTCTGATCACAATATAATTTTACGTGTTCTTTTATCTTAGTTAAACAAGAAGTTAAAAAGTATAGACAACTTAGTAGTTGTACAAGAGCTAGAATTTGCAGTGAAACGCGCTTTATATGTTTTTATGTACATGTAGTTTCGGTAACCAATACATTGTAGGAAGAGTTTATGTTGTGTAATTTAATATCGGTCCCAAGTTCACACTTTTTTGAAATGGTCTGAAACGACGATCTTTTCTTGTGTATCAACTGACTTGGTATTAATAATTTCCTGCTTCAAGACCTCGATATAATGTAATCGTCAAATAATAATCACCTTATTCGATGCCTTATTAGGAGGAACAAAAACGAAAAAAAAACGTATTTTGAATGGAAATCCTGTAAACCTTTTTTAAGATGCCTAAAAGAAATTCTAGGTTTAGGTGGAAGAAGGTGTTCATTTGAGCTATAAAATGAAATGCGTTTGTGAATTATATCAAACATTAGTTTTTTTCCAATTTGAAAGAGCACGAGACTTAACATGTTCTCTACAACACCATTTAATACTAACATGTTGTAAAGCCTAAGCAATCTGCCCTCGACAAGAGTTAAAATCTATCAAGGCTGGGATAGTATAGTTTGGAACTTTATTAAGAAGAGATATTTAATTATCTCGAAGTTACCAGTAATCACATGACCAGCCGGAGAATAGCAAAGCTTTGAGGTGGCACAATCTCAATTATCAGGAACATTATCATCAATATTAAGGTCGGCAACAATCTTATTATAGTTAAAAATTGTTTTTCTGATGGGTTTGTTATAGTTGTGGCAGATAATCGGTGGTTCTGTATTTTCAAAGTATTTAGGAATAGTGTCAATTACATTTTAGTCTCTGAATATACTCTGGAGGTCAATACAATCGATACCTTTATAAATAAAAGGGATTTTCAACAAGAATCTTTTGTGTTCAGATAATGTTTCGATGTGTGGTCTGAGAACATGTAGAGTACAGCTTTGTATGAAACTAGCCGTTCCTATGAGAGGATCTGACCTAAAATGATTTTATCATCTTGCTCGTCAATTTCTTTTAATGAAGGTATTGATTACGAAGAAAGTTGGCATGTTTACCAGAAGTTATACGTAAAGTAAGTAGATCAAGAATAGGGAGGGATCTTCATATGAGATTTTCGTTTAATATTACCATTGTTACGAATCCATGTGAACGAGGTTTTGAAATATTACCAGTCTGGTAAATATTGTCATTTTAGCCTAAACGAAAAGGGGTTTGTAAATTTTTAATCAAATTTAATTCAGCCATGAACCTAGCATTCGACTTAAAACTACTAGTAGTATCCTTATCATATGAAAGGTATTGTACAGCTTGAACTAATACATCTTTAAATGAATGACCGGGCTTTCTAAAATGTTGGTTTAAAATTCATAAGCTTTCTAGTTCGGCATTGGTATGCATGTTCCCGAAATCTGGTATATAGGACACGGACGGCCTGTTTGACCAACATATTGCATACCGCAACCAGGGGCGTTGAATTCGCGTCTGAATTTATCTTAATATTAAAAGTTCTGCCATTAACTGTTGATTTGATTGTTGAGTTACAAGAACTATTACTACAACATATGCACCTCTTAGCATCGCACATTTTGATTATATGACGCACTGTGTTTTTGTAAGCGGACTGGTTACGAATAAAAGAAACACGTTGAATAGTAGATTTTAAAGGTGAAAGAAATATCTTCGCTCCATTGTAAAAAACATTTATTGATCAAAAGAGATGGTATGTGATAAAAATATGCCGAATGAAGTTTAAGCTGTTTCAAACGTTTGCAAGGCTGAAGTGAAGAAAAGTTAGAAATATTATTGGGAACTTGGACAGAAGTGACCGAGTGCATCTTCAGAGATTTAAGTTTTATTAAAGGTATTTTAAGTTTGTTCATGTGAAAGAGATGGGAGGACACCTGTATTTTGTGCATCAACAAGTCAATACACTCGTATAGCTACAAAGTGCATCAAACTGTCGTTGAACACAATACCTACCACGAGGAAGTCTGTAGTCCAAATATTGATGTAGAAGAATGGCTAGACCCCCTGAAATTCTGTGAGTATGTTGCTGCTGGATGGTGCCGGTGTCTGATCTCAATATGATGACATGGTAATAGAATCAGTGGTCCAGGTTTCCTTTAGAGCAAATATATCTGCTTTTGGAAATCACTGGTTTTTGCCAATATGAAATGATAGTCAAACTGAGAGAGCAACATACGAAAAGACACCGAACCAAACACGATCAAACAAAAAACGACACAGCCACAAGACAAAACATAACGGGACGCATATAAAGACGAAAAACATTAAACACATTAAATAACAAAGCTGACCATAGGCTGAAAGCATGAGTACCGCCTTGGAACGGTCAGTAGCCCAAAATGGCTACTGGGTGCTTAAACCTGGTTAACGGGTACCCAACCTCGCTCTTATCCCACCTTCACCCAAATCAAAATGTAAATAAAATCCCTCCTCCAGACAACTTCACAACATGAGTAACGATGTCTGCCAAGACTAAATGATTTTAAATTATATCATGAAAATTCACTTGATAACCCTTACATTTGTGCTTCCCAGTCGTTGAGAGAATCTGCACTTGTCATTGAATGCAATTGTTTCTGAACATTTGGATTAAAAAAAGGCAGACGTATCAGAATCAGACGAACCACAATCTGTGTCCCGTAGATACGATGTGCAACATATGCCATGCCTGGTTTAAATATCCCTTTCAGCGATACTGCAACGTTTTCAGTTGTGACACTCTGGGTTTTGTGAATGGTAATTGCCCATGTTAATAAGAATAGGAACTGGCGAGGAATAATTTTATGAGATGATTTCTGAGTAACGTCAGTTTGAGGTTTGATGACTGTCGACAAAGGATTAATATTTGTAGATATTTGAGCTTTGCTTTGGATGTAGAACCAATTTTTTGTTGGTCAAACAGCACGTACATTGCATCTGGAAGGCCAAAAGACATTATCACTAGAATGATTGCTGAAACAGTTCCTATGTGTCTATGTATCATTATTCTGCGTCAACACAAACCTTCCGACTTGCAGGTAAAAGCTGTGGAATGTCCCTCAGTTTGCAATGGTTCATTCCGTTTGAATGTTTTTAAATTATTGTTGTCACGACAAAATAGTAAGTCACAGAGTGTTAAAGGGCACGGCGCTGACAGCCTCAAAACCTTTATGTATTCTTTTTAATCGGTCACTAAATGAAGGTAAATATCCTGATATCTGGAAGCTGGCAAAAATAACGCCTTTATTTAAAAAAGGAGATAAGTCTGGAGTATCAAATTACAGAACTGTTTCTCTGTTAAGTTGCTGTTAGAAACTCTTAAAATGAACGTATTGTTTTTAAACATAATTATATATATATATAACTTTTTTCTTGAAAACAAATTACTATACACATACCTGTCTGGCTTTCTACCTAATCACTCTACAAGCTTTCAGCTGATAGATATGTACCATCACATTTGTCAGCCAACTGACATTAGACAGCTTTCTTGTATGTTTTTTTGTGATATTTCGAAAGCATTTGATAGAGTGTGGCATTAGGAGGGTCAATTGTTCCAAATATCTATTATTGGTACAAGTAGAAACTTAATAAATTGGCTTACGAGTTATCTTGAACATAGACAAGAGAGGGTTGTATTAAATTCATCTGAATCTAATCTACAGAAAAAGGCGGGAGTTCCTCAAGGGTCCGCTCTCGGACCTATCTTTTTCCTGTATATATATTATATGTTAATGATATTGCAGACAAACTGCTCAGCTTAACTCGCCTTTATGCAGAAGGTAGTTCGTTTTACTTTTCTGACTTAGCAATGTTATGTTATCCAAGTGGGCTAAAATCTGGCTGGTGACATTTAACCCGATGAAGATTGAAGTTTTATTTTCAATCTCAAACAACAAAAAAGGCATTTTGAAGTAACTCTAAGCAGTGGTGGCCAGTGGAAAAAACGTATATTGTATGCTATTGTCAGCATCAACAATCATTGGTAATATGACACAAGAGTGTTTGGAGGAACACATGTGTCACCTGCTCGTAACTGACACAAAAACTGTTAATATGCTTGAGTGCGAAAATCAGAACAAAGGGTAATAACCCAAAAAGTATTGCATGCAGTGAACCTTAGTTACATCGATGGTCCATAATGAGAGGAAGACACATATGAAATTTGAAAGCTATATAATGATTAGTTCAGAAAAGGCAGCCAAAAAATGAAAGTGTGACGAAAATCAGAACAAAGGGAAATAACTCAAAAAGTATTGCAGTGATGGACCTTAGTTACATCCATGGTCCTCAATAAAAGGAAGGCACATGTAAATTTGAAAGCTCTAAAATGATAAGTTTAGAAATGAAAGCCGAGAAAAGAAAGTGTGGCGAAACTCAGAACAAAGGGAGATAACTCAAAAAATATTGCATGCATAATGATGGACCTTAGTTACATCAATGGTCCTCAATGAGAGGAAGACATGTTTAATTTGAAAGCTCAATCCTGATTATTTTAGAAATAACAGTCATAACAAATAACTATGTGTGACAGACAGACAGACGGACATACAGACGACGGAAAAGTGATCCCTGAGACACACACTGCCAGGCGACAGGTGACACAAAAACTGAAATTCTGTTTCAGTAGAAAAGCTTTAAATCAAATTTACATTTCGTATGTGCGTCTATTACTTGAATATTCATCAATTGTCTGGGTAGGATGTTCAAAACAATAGTCAGTATCTATCTATTGAACGATTACAGCATGAGGCCACCAGAATAGACACTGGGCTTACTGGATCAGTTTCACTTTAAAATTTATATAATGAACGTGGGCGAGAAAGTCTTCAACACAGAAGAAACTTACAACAAGAGCCGCGTGCGGCACCAACGCTCGTCTGATTTGTACTTGCCCAGCTAAATTAAACATTTTTGAAAAATATAAAGGAGCATAACTCCATCGTTTTGAAATCAAGAGTTATGGTTCTAATGTAGGGGCCTTTCCCTCAATGGCATCTATTAACATATGAAGTTTTATGTTGATACCTCTTATACTTTTCGAGTGTTGAGCTAAATTAAAGTTTTTGCACGCCGACGACGACGACAACGCCTACGACCCAGTGATCACAATAGCTGGACTTTTCTTCGAAACAGACGAGCTAAAAAATAATATGTTCTGTATAAAGTGGATAATGATATGACTCCTTCATATATTACTGATTTCTTACCACCCATGGTTCATGAACGAGCAGATTATTTGTTAAGAAATCTAAATAATTTTGCTGTGCCTTTGTGCAGAATAGAAGTAACTCATGTATTCCGTCATCAATTGAACTTTGGAATAATTTAGATAAAAACATCAAATCAGCTGATTGTTTTTCCTCTTTTTTTATTACCAATAAAGATAACAAGGTACCCTCACACTTTCTTCATGGAAAAAGACAACCTCCAGTTTTTCATGCTAGACTTCGAAACAAATGCAGTACTCTTAAAGTGATTTGTGTAATAACTATCTGAAAGAACCCACATATTGCATATGTAGTTATGAATTAGTGGAGGATGGTGAATATTATATTTCAATTGTTCATTATAACCTGCAAAGAGTGATTTTATTAAATGAAACAAGATATTTGCATCCACTAAATGAAGAAAAAATTGTTTTGGTAGCAAAGATCCCCACTACAACCTGGTAGAAATAGTCCAAATATTTTATTCATTTCACATGTATATTTGTGAAACAATTTGTTAATACGTCTAAAACATGATCCTAAGTGTATATGTATCAGTACAGAGCAGGTCAATTCTACGGAAAGAAAGTCTCTTCCCGTTTCAATTACCCACCTACTGTTGGCATCCACCGCAAACATTCAACTGTATTTCATTGAGGTTGTTTATTTGTTTGTTTCTTTTGATTTTTTCCTTGGGACGGGGAGTAGGGTTCTAAAAGGGGGAGGGGGTAGGTAGTTAGGGGATTTATCGTATTATGTGCACCATGGTGGGAAAAGGTGATCTAATGCTGATGACATTACTCTGCAGACCCAGATTGGATACACTTTTGAAATTTAAGTCAACAACATTTAATAAGTTTTAGCCAGCCTGTTTGGCCAATACTACTAATTTGTAGTACATCTGGGTCTACAGTGTACGGTATGAATTATTGTAATCAGTAATGTTATTTTGCATTGGGACAACCTTTCTCTTACTTCGGTTCATATATTTGCAATTTGAAAGATGTGGGAATGTGTACTTAGACGGACTCCGGTTAGTTTAAAATATTCATACATTTATATGCTGGTATATGCAAACTATTCAGTCAGTTTAAGTGCAGATTTCATACTTGCAGCATGAGAAGTATATTTACATTAACCCTTTATCTGATAGAGAGGACTTCTCATGTCCTGCCATGGTAAACAATACTTCGTTCATGGAAGTTCAATAATAATGTAATTATTTCTTAATAAACTGATCATTTGTTTAATGTGCTACATTTATTGTAGAAAGTTGCAAGGGGAGAGCAGTAACTAATGTTGGTAGAATTTGTGGCCAGACCCTTTTTCATGAAATGATATATGAAATAAAATATATTTATACTATACGTTGTCATTGCAAACGTCATCTGCATGTAGTTCAAACGCAATCTCTTTTTTATAGCTATTACCCGAATATGTTCCTGGTTGATTATATCCAGCTTTCTATGTGTAGATACTATATGTAGAACATTTGTGGGTAATCTGGACGTCAATTGACCTTGACACAATCTGACTGAAGGAAACTGAGATCATCAGGTAGTAGGGCCTCCGTATTAGACTTTGTCCTCAGACGATTAAGCATTTATTGAAATGCTGTGTCACCTTTCTGTCGCACAATTGCAGTCACATTCCAAATGGAAAACACAATCCACAAATCAATCAGGGTATTGTTGATGGTGATCAAAGATTTACCAAGTCCAAGGGGGAACTTGATAAAATTCTTAAACAGCCAAAACTGATATGACACCGAAGATTGTGAGTGGTTTGGATGTTTTTTATTTGCTGTCAGCGACAATGTATCAAATTGAGTAGATCAGTGGACACCATAGACACTTCATCTATGATTAATAATTGCAGATCTTGGAGTCTAGTACGTGGAGTATTTGCAAATTCTTCCGCTAGTTACTTGCAATGGTTTATATGTAGAGCCAAATGAATTGTTTGGCCTACTATGTTGTAGGCAGCTGTGCCAGTGTATGCCAGACGCGTGACTACCGGCTTGGTACAATACTGTAGTGGTGGGGGACTAAAATAAACATCATTCGAAAATCACACAGGCAAACTGTAATAAACCCAGACAACACAACGCAATTGTGTCATGTCAAAGTTGGTTGGCAAGTAGTAAGGAAACACTAACACTCCGGAAAGTTTGTTTAGCTTGTGTATTGTTTATTGTTCTCCTGGGAGAAGCTGGAAGCCATGAGGACCTTCTGACTACCTGACAGTTGCATAAATCCTTGGTCACCTTTCCACTGTCCTCCATGGAATAGCCAACAGTGCCAACAGGGACTTCTGATTGTTGTCCAACTCTTCTCTCAGATTCCCCTACTCGTTCATCAGTTGCCTCAGTTCCTTCTCCAACTGTCACGCTCTTCCTTCATTTTATTGCATTTCTTTGATGTCACGTCTTTTCAAGATAAGTCTCGGACAATATTTTCCTGCAATCTGCAAACTCCTTCTTTAAACACTCTGTTTTATTCCCTCTCTCTGATAGTATAGTTGAGTGTCCATTGTTTGATCCTCCGCGAGAATGGTATCTGTAGCTGATATGATATTGTTAGTTTTTTAGGCTTAAAGCCATGAGGGACTTCTGACTATATGACAGTTGCACAAATCCTTGGTCTCCATTCACTGTCCTCCATGGAATAGCCGACAGAGCCAACAGGGACTTCTGGTTGTTGTCCAACTTTTCTCTCAGATCCTCCTACCATTTCAACAATTGTTTCAGTTCCTTCTCCAACTGTCACGCTCTTCCTTCATTTTATTGGATTCCTATGTTGTCGCGTCTTTTTCAAGATAAGCCTCGGACAACATTTTCCTGCAATCTGCAAAAACCTTCTTTAAACCCTCAGTCTTCTTCCCTCTCTCTGATAGTATAGTTGAGTGTCCATTGTTTGAGCCTCCGCGAGAATGGTATCTGTAGCTGATATGATATTGTCTGTCATCTCATTTATCATTGCTAGTTTTTTAGGTTTAAAGCCATGAGGGACTTCTGACTATCTGACAGTTGCACAAATCCTTGGTCTCCTTTCACTGTCCTCCATGGAATAGCCAACAGAGCCAACAGGGACTTCTGGTTGTTGTCCAACTCTTCTCTCAGATTTCCCTCCTCTTTCATCAATTGCCTCAGTTCCTGCTCCAACTGTCACGCTCTTCCTTCATTTTATTGAATTTCTTTGTTGTCGCGTCTTTTTCAAGTAAAGCCTCGGGCAATATTTTCCTGCAATATGCAAAATCCTTCTTTAAACCCTCAGTCTTCTTCCCTCTCTCTGACAGTATAGTTGAGTGTCCATTGTTTGAGCCTCCGCGAAAATGGTATCTGTAGCTGATATGATAGTGTCTGTCATCTCATTTATCATTGTTAGTTTTTTAGGCTGAAAGCCATGAGGGACTTCTGAATATCTGACAGTAGCACAAATCCTTGGTCTTCTTTCACTGTCCTCCATGGAATAGCCAACAGAGGCAACAGGGACTTCTGGTTGTTGTCCAACTCTTCTCTCAGATCCTCCTACTCTTTCATCAATTGCCTCAGTTCCTTCTCCAACTGTCACGCTCCTCCTTCATTTTATTGCATTCCTTTGTTGTCACGTCTTTTTCAGGATAAGCCTCGAACAAATTTTTCCTGCAATCTGCAGAATCCTTCTTTAAACCCTCTGTCTCCTCTCCTCTATCTGATAGTATAGTTGAGTGTCCATTGTTTAAGCATCCGCGAGAATAGTATCTGTAGCTGATATGCTATTGTCTGTCATCTCATTTATCATTGTTAGTTTATGAGGCGTCACTTTACTTCAGTCATTGTCTTATAACTTGATAGACGGGGTCCTGTAATCCTTGTGTTGTTAACCGACTGTTTAATTTGACTTATATTTTCAGCAACAATATAAAAATAAATAACAAATATTGCATAGGTTGTCACTGTACATGTAAACTTAAATTATGAAATGAGTGTGCAACGAATGCCATGCCTGGTTTGAATATGCCTTTCAGTGATACTGCAACCTTTTCAGTTGTGAGACCCTGTGTTTTGTGAATTGTAACATCCCATATTAATAAGCAATGGAACTGGTGACGAGTATTTTATGAGGTAATTTCTGAATAACGTCAGTTTGAGGTTTGATGACTATTGACAAAGGATTAATATTTGTAGGTATTTGGGCTCTGCTCTGGATGTAGAACCAATTTTCCGTTGGTCGAAAATCACGCACGTTGCATCTGGAAGACCAAGAGACATTGTCAATAGAATGAGTGCTTTGACAGTTCCAATTTGTCAATCCATCAGATACATCAATATTCCGCGTAAACACAAACCTTCAGACATGGAGGTAAAACCTGTGGAATGTCCCTCCGTTTGCAATGGTTCATTCCGTTTGAATGCTTTAAAATTCTTGTTGTAATGACATAATAAGTCGCAGACTGTTATAGGGCACGGCACTGACAGTCTCTAAACCGTAATGTATTCCTTTTAATCGGTCACTAAATTAAGGTATATATCCTGATATCTGTTAGCTGGCAAATATAACGCCTTTATTTAAAAAGGGAGATAAGTCTGAGGTATCAAACTACAGACCTGTTTTTCTGTTAAATTGCTTTTTGAAACTTTTGAACGTATCTTTTTAAACATACATGTATATATATATAACGTTTTTCTTGAAAACAAATTACTATACAAATACCAGTCTGGCTTTCTACCTAATTACTCTACAAGCTTTCAGCTGGTGGATATACTATTTATATCATCACATTTGTCAGCGAACTGACATCAGACAGCTTTCTTGTATGTTTTTATGATATTTCGAAGGCCTTTGATAAAGTATGGCATAAAGGTATGTTGTTTAAATTATATATTAATGGTATAAGTGGAAACTTGATAAATTGGCTTACGAGTTATCTTGAACATAGACTACAGATGGTTGTATTAAATTCATCTGAATCAAAACTACAGACAAGTAAGACGGGTGTTCCTCAAGGGTCAGTTCTCGGACCTCTCCTTTTTAGCTCGTCTGTTTCGAAGAAATCACGAGCTTTTGTCGTCCGCGTCGTTGTCGTCGTTGTTGTCTTCGTTGTCGTCCGAAATCTGACTATAACTTCTTCAATTTTTCATTTAAAACCTTCATTTTTGGTATGCATGTTTATCTTGACAATGACGACAGACGAGCTTTTGCACCCACTTGCGGTGCTCTTGTTCTTATATATGTCAATGATATTTGAGACAATTTGCTCTGCTTAACTCGGCTTTATGCAGACGATAGTTCCTTTTACAGTTGACTCAAATATTCAGGATATTAAATGTACCGTAAATCATGACTTAGCAATGTTATCGTAATGAGCAAAAACCGGGCTGGTCACATTTAACCCGGCTGAAGTATTATAGCTTGCCAAAACTTTATTTTAATGATTTTGAGTTAGACTTTGTTGATTATCATAAGCACTTTGGAGTAACTCTTAAATTTCTTACCACCCATGGTTCATGAACGAACAGATTATTTGTTGAGAAATCCAAATAATTTTACTTTGCCTTTTTGCAGAACAGATACCGTATAACGGGTTATTTTTACCTGCTGCTAATTTTTACTTATTTTTACGACCAATGTCATTTTCGTAAAAATATTCCTCATATATTTTCGCCGCGTAAACTCCGGTGAAAAGATCTAGTATCTAGCATTTGAATTTAACCGTAAGCAGGGTAATCTTATCAAAGTCACTCTTATCTTCCGATACACTAGAGCGACGTGTTATTGTTAATACCTATGCATGTAGTGTACAGGTGTTTCAGTGCATTGTGTAATAGGCTATCAGCATCAACACAAAATATGAAGAAACACCACATTATATGACAAACGTTTCTATTGGCCGAAAACAAAACATACGGGAGGAAATGAGACAATCATCCAATCAGATGCAAGGTTGCTAAATGATTACGATATTGTAGCTGGTTTCAGTCACCTACCGAATTTGTCTGATAAAGCGGGGTACCATACCTGTGTCAGTTTCGTCCCTATTGCTTTTGGACTCATTCGACCATTTTCATGGCGCTCATAACGTATATTTTATTTACCTACTTCATTTCTGCGGCAGAAGTCGTCGTTGGCAGAACACTGGACCATAACAAACATTGGGATAAATTTGTACATGTAGTACAACACGGTCAATTACGTTAATTATGTTGTTTGATGCCCAGGGCGATAGGTACATGTGTTTGCTGCACGGTTACCGTGGTAGGTGTGAACGCTTATCAAACTGCGACATACAGTTGACTTTGTATTAACCAAATTATTTATTGTGAATTTTTAATGATGTAAACTTTTGATGAGCTAATATTTTACGTGGCTTCATGGATTCGTAAAAATAAAAGTCATATAAAATCAAATCATGTGTTTTTGCCCCAATTCCGTAAACTTTTACAGCAGTAAAAATAACCCGTTATACGGTATAATGGAAAAATCATGTATCTCGTCATCAATTGAACTTAGATAAAAACATCAAATTCGCTGATTGTTTTTCCTCTTTTGAACAACTTTTTATTACCAACAGTGATGGTTATATGATGAATACGGCTGTATTTATTAACCTATGCCAGAATTAGTGCTTGGTTATAATTGGTAAGTCTTTTACTTCATCGATCTGGTACCTCCGTCGGTGCCTCTATGTCTACGTGTATCTGACTTTCTATGTGTTTTACAAAACTGTAATCCCAAAGCACAAAATTTACTCGAAGAAATAAATCTCTTTTGAATTGTTTAAATTTGCAAAGTTTCTACAAACATCTTATATTTTGACTGAGGTCTTTTGTAAAACACTACATTTTATTTTATAAAACATTACATATAGGAATCACATAAATCAGTATGTACACGCGCAAATAACATTATATCATATTGTAGGCATATATGTCTCTTAAAAAGGAATAATATTGTATAGATCTGTATACAGTCAATAGACAGATGGTGTAATATGTTTTATCAGATTAGAAGTGGAATATTGTATCATAATTGGGTCATGTTTTGTTTCCTGAAATTGAGTATACATTCTCATTTTAATTTTCATTTTATGGATTTCTCAAAATATGACCTAAGGTATTAACCCTTTCCCTGACGATTGTTTATAAAAGAAACAATGACATCATGGCTACAGTAAAACTCAATACTACAAACACTCAGATACGTACCATTATTAATCTTTAGATGGATCCAGTTTATTTCGTGTACATATTTTTTTGTTCTACATGCAATTTACCACTGTGTTTGCAATCACGGTTGTTGTGGATTAGTTGGAGAGGGGATATGTTTATTTACACTGTTTGTCTTTTTAAGGTGAGATGGAATAAGTGTGAGGTTGGGCGCCCCTATCCGGTTTAAACCCTATGTGACTATTGTCGCTGACCGTTCCAATGCGGTACTTCAGTCTATTCCCACTTGTTTGTTTTGTCTTTGTGCGTCTCTTTGTGTTTTGATAGATATGTACATTTGCTGTTTTCTTATTGTCGTGCTGTTTAATAGGCAGCGTGTTTTATATGTGGTGTTTCCTGCATGACTCATACTTGTACTTTTTAAAATAAGTGTTACACTAAATTTAGCAACCACCTGCCTACACAGACATACATTTATCATTACTAAATGTTCGTAGTATCGAGTTTTCACTGTTTATTTGCTGAATTACAATAACGGCGAATGAATACATGATATCTGGCCATGGTGGAAACTGCAGATTCATAACTACATAATTTCATAGCAAACATGGAATCCCTGACTAGACTGCTCCTACAAGAACCGTCTAATATGGACCTACTCTGCTTGCAACGGCGTGACAAAATGTTTCAATCAGGAAAAGTGTTAATTCAGCAGTATGACAATCCTATATCGGTGTACTGAAATATAGTAAACTCCGAAATATCATGAATCCCTGGTCGAAATATTACGACCCGGGGTCTTAATATTTTAACCACCGGTCATAATATTACGAAAACATAACCCACATGACGTAATACAATGACCACATCACTTAATATTTTGATCAACTTAAATGTTGAACGTGTGGTAAACTTGTCTATCACGTCCGTTGCGTTTTTTCCGTCACACTTTTTATGCCCCCAACGGCGGGCTTATAGTAATCGCATTGTCCGTCCTTCCGTCTGTCCGTCTGTCCGTCCGTCTGTCCGTCTGTCCTTCCATCCGTCAGTCCGTACGTCCCAACTTTCGTGTCCCTTCTATATATTTTTTTTATCTGTGAATGGATTTCAAAATAACCTGGCACAAATGATCATCACACAAAACTGATATGTCGCGTTCAATTCCCTAGTCCATGGGTCAAAGGTCAAGGTCATCCGTCAAGGTCAATGTTCGGGGGCATAGTGTTTCACAAACACATCTTGCTTTTGATTTTACTTACTTTTTATTCATTACTTAATACCCGCTGTTGTGAAGTACATATATTAGCATGGGCCCAGAGATTGAGCAGTCATTATTTCTGCAGCATTAGGAGAGTTTATAACACTTAGTAAATCGTTTATCATGGATCACTGAGTTAATTAATCACAGTGTGATGAATTATCTACGAACATGCCTCAAACAAACTCATTTGACAGTCTGGATTATTTATCAGCCGAATATGTAATCAGTACAGAAATTCTGATAGATAACTTCCCTGGTTCTTGTGTGTCTTTTGGTTTTTCTGTGTTCATTTCGTGTGTTTGTGTGTGTGTGTGTGCGTTTGGGTGTGTGGTTGTGTGTGTGTCATGCTGTCTATCGGTGTTTTGGTGGTGGTTGCGTCTTGCATGTGGCTTTGCCTGCTTGACTTTACTACTTTTCCATTGATATGCCTTAAATGGGCGGATACGGTTGCCTTTTCTGTATCATCATCATTAAAAATGAATAAAAACAATATGATAACATTGGCATATGTTACTACCATTTCATTCACATATTTGGTTGTTTATATCTATTTTAAAATGCCTTTGTACCCATTAGCATACATCCATTAAATTTGCGGGAACAAACAATATAGATCAAAGGTGATACATTTGAATACAACGTTTTATTTAATTAATTCAGGAAATGAGTGACAGAGTAAGGGTTTATCTCACTCACAATGCTGACACTTACCGTTCCAAAGCAGTACTCTCCTTGTCACCCTTACTGTTAATTGAAAGAGTAAAGTTTTAAAAGAAGCTAATGAGCTTGTGTTGAAGGGCACGACAGAAAAACGGTAATGCATGGGTTGGGTAAGCGCATGTCATTTCCGGGTTTACGACTGTACAATAGAGTACTAGGCTCGGGTTGTCGAGTGCAAACAAAGATGGAAGCGTGGCTACCGACTGTAAAGGAGTCAATAACCAACAATGCAGTGTGTTGCAATATAGCGGGGTCATGACCTTTCTTCCTAAACGTTTTAATGGGGTTGATAAACAAATCCTGAAAATAATTTGTAGATTACGTCACCATACCATTTTGTCTGTGTGAGTAATACATCGTTGCAGTAGCGGCATTAGATTGCTTTTTTATTTACTAATAGGGGTAAATTTCGGTAATAAAATGTTAAAAAGGTTTTTCGATTGTTTTTATATTTGTAACCTTTGCTAAAGATGTTAATCAGTTATAATATAAATTACGACAATTACAATCTGCTATCAAAGAACAGGCTTTGGCAAACCGAATAATTTGAGAAATATAAATCACATAGGATGTAGAACGAGACACATCTGCATCTAGAAAAATATATTTAACAATGTTAATTTAAAGTTTTCCCTTTTATCGTATATATTCGTAAGCTGTTACTGTTTGTCTTTTAGGGTAGGGATGGAATAAGTGTGAGGTTGGACGCCCATAAACCGGTTTAACCCCCCCCCCCCCAGTGACTTTTGTCACTGACCGTTCCAAGGCGGTACTTCCATCTTCCCCCTATTGTATGTTTGTTTTGTCTTTGTGCGTCTCTTGATGCTGTTTCCTTGTGTTGCTGTTCGGGCGACTGTTTGTTCTGTATGTGGTGTTTCCTGCATGACTCATTTTTGTACTTTTAACATAACATATAGAGATCTACACACATCAAGGCAAGTCCACATTGCATTAAGGCCTGGTCACAACCTGCCGTGCGTGTTTTAGCCCGTACGTTTATTGGGGAGGCCACGGCCGCTACGTTTTTCTGAAAACGTGGGGGAAGGAGTAGCAAGTGCAGGAAGGAAGAACGTCAACGCGCGTCACACGCACGGATGCGCAAGGTGTACGTACGTGGCACGCACGCCACGCCTGGCCCTGGTCGGTTGCGTGCATTGTACGTTGCACTGGTGGTAAGTGAGTTGTAAGTGCTTTCAACGTTCTCACAACGTACGATCTACGTGCGATTGCAAGGTTATCGTACGGAGGCCGTACTTACACGTGCTGCTCACGTACGGTGCCCTTATTATTACTCATTCGCACGTTGTTAATGCGTGCAAGTGTGTGCAAGTGCGGCGAACGTTAGTTTTTTCGCCCGATGTCGGGGCATATATAGGACGACCTCCCGATGTTCTCCCAAATTCCCAGCTGTTGCTGCCTCAAAATGCTACCCATTCCACAGCAAATACTCCTTTTCTGATTCTGCAAGACCAGCTTCAAGTGGCAGCGCATGAGCACTAAGTTTTGTTTACTTGCCATGATACGGGAGAGGGAGATGCAACAGGGATGCCGACGCAGGAGATGATGGGTTCGTCCATGGATTGAGAGGGGAAGGCTTTTCGGGCGGTATGACGCCTTGTTCAAAGAGCTCGAACGTGAATTGAGGGGAGATGTCGGATACATTCGAATGGATCCCAACCTCATCGCCGAGCTCCTGCTCCGAGTGACCTCTCGAATCACCAGGGAACCAATGTGTGTGTCTTTAATTCTGCCATAAACATTGCTTGGTTTTGCTTTTGGAATTTAAAATGTCTTATCATTTCACGAATTCATTCTATTAATTCATTAATATTAATGTATCTATCATGGTTATTTTTGAGATATGACACATTATTGCATTGTTCGTCAATAGTAGAATACCGTGCCAATTTGAGAACCCTCAAGGGATGTCACGGGACAGCGCGCCCGACTATTCACAGTATAATTGTTAGTAAGTGTAAAATGCTTGCTAGTGGAGTAAAATGGTGTCCAATGATACTAGAAGCAAATGTTTAAAGTCTCATTAAAATATCTTTAATAGTATTCAAGATAAGGGATCTCTTTGAAATATTTGATGTTGGACCTCTCTGACTGTATCCGTTTGAGCTGCAGATGCAGCAGATCCCTTCTTCGGCGTCCTCCTATTTGGCATTTTAGCGACGAAATGTTGGTACTCGTCCGTCGGCTGGGCTTTTATATGTATTGCAGAAATACGTGCGTTGTAACTGCGGAGCACGTGCTTACTCCGTACGGTCCACGTGAGTTCTGTCAGCTCATTGGACAGTGGAACTTGGGAAGTGCCGAACACTTACCACGCACTTATCAAGTGCGCAACACGCACGTGCTAAATGCGACGTCTGTAGAGCAAGTGGCTGTGGGAAAAGTACAAGAATGAGTCATGCAGGAAACACCACATACAGAACAAATAGCCGCCCGAACAGCATACAAGGAAACAGCAAATGTACATAACTATAAAAACATCAAGAGACGCACAAAGACAAAACAAACATACAATAGGGAGAAGATGGAAATACCGCCTTGGAACGGTCAGTGACAAAAGTCACTAGGGAGTTAAACCGGTTTTTTGGCGTCCAACTTCACACTTATTCCATCCCAACCCTAAAAGACAGTGTAAATAAACGTATCCCCTCTCCGACTAATCTACAACAACCGCGATGGCAAATACAGTGGTAAAGTGTATGTATAACGAAAACATTTAAGTGAACAAACTGTATCCACCTATCGCTATTGTACTCACTGATTGAGCTGCAAACAGAGTAACTGTAGAAAAGTAATAAAGGGTACGACAAAAACGAAATAGTATAGAAATCTGACGTTCTCCTTCATTTAAAGATATCTGACGCTCTCCTTCATATCTTCGTTCTCCTTCCAAGATTAAAACACTCACGGAGTCAGTGCGTTGTGCGAACGTTGGCTGTAGACGCGCGTCACCCGTACGTTGGTGAATCCGTAGCCCGAACGCAGCTCGAACGCAGCGAAAGTTTTGCATGCACTAAAAGCGCTACGGCGTGTCT
Organism: Azorinus chamasolen; assembly: GCA_963576725.1. Classification (NCBI taxonomy): domain Eukaryota; kingdom Metazoa; phylum Mollusca; class Bivalvia; order Cardiida; family Solecurtidae; genus Azorinus; species Azorinus chamasolen. The sequence continues at coordinate 27,476,678 of OY755242.1, forward strand.
GCGTGCTCCAAATCCGTACCAGGCGGTACTCACCACGTACGGATCCCCAAAATTTCCCAACGTTTTTGCACGTAGACAAAACGCACTTGCACGTACGGCGAGTTGTGACCACCGATTTATGTGCAACTTCAGATTTCGAAAAGAATGAACGTTGAACATTACAAGCAAGGACCATTTTATTTTCTCTGGCAATTTGTTTTTCTACGAATTTAGTCAGGATATCCTCATAAGATGTTGAGGTAAAGTAGTGTAGAATGTAGAGAAAACATAAAAGCTCAGTGAAGAAATGTTGTGTTCATTTCAAATTTAGTTAAAATATCATTTTAATTCTTAATGGAGCAAACAATATTAATACCAGAATATCCATATATTTTATAACAATAACATTTTACATGTTCTTTGATAGTAGTAAGACAGAACGTCAATTATTTTAGATAGTTTAGTAGTGTCTTTAGTAGCAATATGACGTGCCTAATAAGGGTTTTAATGTAGTTTCGGAATCTAGTACATAGTAGAAAGGTTATGTTGTTGTATGTTAAAATCAGACTTAAAGTTATTTCCCAATTTAACATGTTCCATGACTGCATCTTTTACAGATGTATGGACTGTTATAAATGTTTGTGAACCAGTTAACTCCTTCTTTAAAACATCAGCATTATACACTCTTCAATTAATGATTACTTTATTCGATGCCTAATCAGCAGGATGGAGAACATAATATGAGAAAAAATTAAAGTTCAAAATATTTTTCTTCAAATAACGAAATGTAACTCTAGATTTAGGTGGCAAAATCGGATTATTCAATTTATAAATAATGCAAAAAATACGTTTCTTCCTAAAAAGGTTTCTTACAGCTGAAAGGGCAATTGCATCAGCATGTTTTCGTCGAGAATATGTGATGCGGAATTGTTGAATAGCTTCCACAATAGAAGTACGACCAGTAATGACATTACCAACTGGTGTATGATAAAAGTGCTACAATCTCAAGCAAAAGGGGCGTTAACATCAATATTTAAGTTAGAGACAGTTTTATTGTAGTTGAAAATAACATTGCTAATAGGATTTATATATATATATAACAGATACGTTCTTCAGAGGTTTTGGAATAATTTGGAATAGTTCGATAACATTCTTATCACGAAACATACTTTGAATATCTATAAAACGTTCACGTATGAGTCATTCAAGAAACACCACATGCAATCAAAACCATTTATTATGAATTGAAGGTTCTAAAGATGCATTTTGTGTTCAGATTTGTTTTCAATATGTGGTCGAAGAACATGCTGTGTTTTCTTTGTATACGAGTAGCAATTTTAATAAGAGGATATGTATGCAAATACATTTTACCAGCCTCATCGTCTATGGACAATAGAAGAAATAGACACAAACAATGGGCAAGAAAGCATAGCATGCTTGCCGGCTTGTTTAAGACTGGTATGTACGTTTAATCATGAATATACATATTGAGACGTAATTTACGCTTAGTACTACTATTTCGCCATCCTTCATGTGATCTAGTTTACGTTTTCTAATTGAAAATACAGAGCAACTATCAATGCTATGGTCATCAGATATATTACCTATTTGGTAAATGTTGTCATTCAAGCCCAAAGGGAATGGTGTCTGTAGTTTCTTATGATCCACTTTACCTCTGAGATAATAATGTGAACTTTGGTGATTGTGTCTTGTATGTGGCTTTGCCTGCTTGACTTTACTACTTTTCCATTTAGATTAAACCCGAAGGTAGTATTAGAATCATAAAGAATTTGTTTTACTGTTTGATGCAAAATACTTGAAACAATGTCCTGTATGAGGAAAATACTGGTACAGAACATTGCCAACTTATTTTTATCCGGCAATGGTAACTGTATTCACGAAACCTTGTTTCTAAAGAACGACCCATCTGACCCACATACCTAAACAATTCAAGAGGATAAAAAAATATTGATTGACTGCACGGGAAGTTATACTAAAATAACTAAACCTCTTATACTTATGTCAGCTATGCATGTTTTGTTGTGAATATTACGTCACCAACATGTTGGCACTTTATTGTTCCTGCTACGCATCTTAGAGTATCTATAATTCATCGAAGGTACATTATAATGAGTTGATCAGGTGTTTTCTGTCTTATATCTCACATTGTTTACTTTGGCGCTGACACCGCACATAAGTGATGACGTCGATTACTCTGCATTCAGCAGGCACTTGCACACCAACGAGACAGGTTTCTGGCAAGTTTCATTTGTGGCACTGAATCATCAATCAATGTCTCTATAATACCACATATATCTTTACTACATAACTACACTATGATCTCACTTTATTAATCATATGAATCGATTTTTATTTCGTGAACACAGAATATACATTAAGTCGTAATAACATGTATTGCACTGAGACCTTGCATTTCAAGAAATTGTATTCTATATTGTGGAAACGTCCAGCGGAGATACCTTTGTTTACACTGTTTTCTTTTAAAACTAGGGAGACTTTGAGAAAAGTGTGAGGTTAGGACGTCTGTAAACCGGTTTAAACTCCCAGTGGTGGTTTTGCCACTGACCGTTCCAATGCGGTACTCACTTTGTCACCCATACTTTTATGTTTCTCTTTGTGTCTTTCTGCCTTTGTACTTGTGCGTTTGTTGATGTTTAAATTTTCATCTCGTGTGTGTGTGTGTGTGTTGTGTGTGTATGTATGTGTTTGTGTATGTGATTTATTTTCTATCGATGTTTTGGTTGTAGTTGCGTCCAGTATGTGGCATCTGCCTCTTCATGCTAATGATACATCCCCTGATCAAAATGCTATATTACTTATCAATCAAATCAAAAATAGAAATGATATGGAAATGACACACGAAAGTGCATACCAACATCAGAAGCACAAATGATATGCTCGCTAACACATATATACATAATTTCACAGAATTGTTCCTTGCCTGTTCCACATCGATCTTATATTAGCAGTGTCGTTAAACCAAACTAAATCTAAAACTCATACCCCCCCCCCCCAAAAAAAAAAAAGAAAAGAAAAAAGAAGACAAGATGTGACGGCACATCTTACGCAATAGTATGAAAAGACATAACGTCACAAAATGCCTTACTTCAAAACACTCTCGGTAGCGCTGAGTATTTGAAACTGCGACACTAAAAGAGATGTTTTGGAGTATTCATATAATATAATATGATGATATTGATTACCATATTAATATTCTGCTTCCATCGTTATACACTTATTTAAAATTAATAAATCCTGCAGTTCCTTCGAGATTTAAAGTGGGAAAACAGGGAGCTCAACCCAAACATCATCAAACAGGAAACATTATGATTACAAGACAAAACGTGACAAAACGCACGAACAAACATACATAATTTAGCATATAAAAACAAAATAGACCATAGGGTGAAAGCAGGAGTACCGACTTGGAACGGTCAGAATCCAGAAAATTACTAGACCGTTCCAAGGTGGTACTCTCTTTGTCACCCTTGCTTTTATGTTTATTGGGTGTCTTTGTGTCTTTTTGCTACGAGTGCGTTTGTTCGCGTTTGATGTTTTCGTCTCGTATGTTTGTGTGTGTGCGGGCGTGTGTGTGTGTGTGTATATGTGTGTGTGTTTGTGTGTATGTTTTGCTTGCTTTCTGTCGGTATTTTGGTGGTGGTTGCGTTGTCTGTGTGTCTTTTCCTACTGGACTTTACAACCTTTTCCCAGTACTTATACGCTTGTTTTGGTGATGGTTGCGTCTTCATTCTTAGTGTTGTTGTATTTTCTGGTCCTTCGGAATCATTAGTCTTGATGTTATTAGTTTTGAAAATTGAATATTGTTTAATATGGAAAAATAGTCAAACGGAGAGCCACACACGAAATGACACCGGTTAGATAAACTTCCCAGGAACACAATATGATGTGCAGTATTCAAATGCGATATATAGCTTTAATGTTCTGGTTTACATTTTATCTATTTTATTACCAAATTTAATCACTACTAAATAGGTACGATACTTTCAAACAACATAGTCAACTTACGTTTTGCCGACAAATACTTTTCGCATGCTACGATGTTTTAAAAAATCAATTTCTATATAAAAAACGTGTCAAATAGTATAATCTAAAAATGAAAACAAACGTCGCTGGCATGCAACAAGTGAATTTTGTGTACAACTTTAATATCAATATATTTAATATCTGTTTAACTTGTTCAAAGCAAACTTTCAATGATTTATAAATATTTCATTTATTTGTAAACAGTTCTGAAAATTACGAACAAAAAGAGTAGTAAACTAGAGGTTTTTGTCACAAAAACGGATGTCTCCTCTCTAATAAAAACAATATGTAAAGGGAAATCACTAAAAATGTTATGGACCTGATGAATGATACTTCCCCTCATTATGCACTTTCCAAACAAATGATAACAGCTAATAACTTTAAAAATATTGATACCAGAGTTATGGCCCTTGTGCATGACACTTACTTTCATCATGCCCTTTCCATAAATAAAATGTCATTCCAAGCATTAGTCGAACAGGAGTTATTGATCAGCCAAAAAGGTAACAAAGGGCAATAACTCCAAAAGTATGGAAGCAAGAGTTATGGCCCTTGTTCATGACACTTTCTCTCATCATGCTCTCTCCATGTATGAAGTTTCAATACGATGGCAAGAGCCATGTAGGAGTTATCGTCTGGACAAGAAAGCGTTAAACAAATGTACAAGGGGCAATAACTCTAAATTTATTGAAGCCCAAGTTAAGTATCTTATGCATGACACTTTCTCTTATTATGATCTTTCCATGTATGAAGTTTCAGTCCAATGGCATGTGCCATATAGGAGTTATTGTCCTGACAAAAAGATTGTGATTTTTTTTACAAAGGGCAACAACTCCAATATTAGTGAAGCCAGAGTTATGGACCTTATGCATGACACTTCCTCTTGTCATGATCTTTCCATATATAAAGTTTCAATCTAATGGCATTAGCCATATAGGAGTTATCGTCCGGACAAAAAAGTGTGATTTTTTTACAAGGGGCAATAACTCCTATATAAGTGAAGCCAGAGTTATAGACCTTGTGCATGACACTTCCTCTCGTCATGATCTTTCCATATATGAAGTTTCAATCCAATTGCATGAGCCATATAGGGGTTATCGTCCGGACAAAAAAGTGTGATTTTTTTACAAGGGGCAATAACCCCTATATTAGTGAAGCCAGAGTTATGGACCTTGTGCATGACACTTCCTCTCATTATGTTCTTTCCATATATGAAGTTTCAAGCCAATGGCATGAGTCATATAGGAGTTATCGTCCGGACAAAAAAGTGTGATTTTTTTACAAAGGGCAATAACTCCTATATTAGTAAAGCCAGAGTTATAGACCTTGTGCATGACACTTCCACTCATTATGCTCTTTCCATATATGAAGTTTAAATCAACTGGCATCAGGCATATTGAAGTTATCGTCCGGACAAAAAGTGTGACGGACAGACGAACAGACAGACAGACAGACAACTCTCATGAAAACAATATGTCTCCCCCATATAAATATGGGGGGGGGAGACATAATAAGTACGTACTTAATTAAACTCAATGACTGACGATATCATTAGTAAACACCTCGATAATAAATTCTGCGATGGTTATGTGAGAAAATTCATTAGCTCGTCTGTTTCGAAAAAATCACGAGCTATTGTCGTAACTCTGGCGTCCGCGTCGTCGTTGTCGTCGTTCGAAATCCTAACTTTGACCATAACGTCTTCAATGTTTCATTTACAACCCTTCAATTTTGGTATGCATGTTCATTTTGACAGACGAGCGTTGGCACCCGCTTGCGGTGCTCTTGTTGGACAATATAATAGGTGAGCGATACCCCGTGACACATGCATCACTTGTTAGTGCCCGATTAATCATAACATATTTGATAATCAATCAATGAGTTGTCATTATCAGTGTTGTTATATTTTCTGGTCCTTCGAGATTATTAGGTTTGAAAACTGAATATTGCTTAAGCCGGTGCTAGGGGCGTGAGTAGTGTAGTTTGTTGTCACAGTTTTTTCATCATCTTATATCTCACTAGCCGCTAAAGCTATTGGCATGGAATTGCATATACACATTCAACACCATCCATACTTTCATTATGCACCCGACCCATGCTGCCCGCAAGCCCAAGGTCAAGGTCAAATGACTTAGGAATTTTACGTACAGATAGGCAAGCACCCACACGGGGGCATCGCTGTGTCTTACAGACACAATTTTCTAGTTACTGCTTGAATTTACATTATTTAATTATATTAGATGAATAAATGCTCAAAATGTATCGATAGTTGAAAATTCGAATAATTAACTGCACATAATGATTTGATACATATCATGACAGTATTTGAATTCACGCTGTTTGTTCTGTTTAACCAACATCTTAATGGCATTCAGATAGTTTATAGGGTCATACATTTGTCTAAAATACCTGATATGCTCACGGTGGATCAGCAAGACACATCATTAAGAAATAATCATCAAGATGTTGATAGGATATTTCTCTGTAAAGTTTTCAGAATACATCGAATGTGACCGAACATATTAAACTTATCAGCAATTTATATCGTTGAGACGTGATTAAGACAATTATCCATACATCTTAGATAAACTAATACTTCTCTTTATAGCTGATGTTTGACCCATACCTCAATGTTTTGATTTAGTATTTCAAGATATTTGGAAAGGCATTTCATCGTTTGGAACTGTAGGTCTTCATTTTCATCATCAACCTATTTTCACTAACAGTTCATATATTGCGATACCATATTATTTGTGCTGCAAAATAAATATATCGAAGAACTAACCATTGAAGCATTGGGTAGTTTGTTACAATATTGCTCTTTCAAAGGTTTAGTTATATTGAGGTTATATCTTAATGACAACAGCTTAAACAAGCGAGAAACACGATTCGTCTCATCGGTTTAACACTATAATTCAACCTAAAATTATGCGATGTCCAATTTCTCTGCCTATTATATTTTGTTCCTGATTAATTTGTCATTTCAGATTTTCTTCTTTAATATTAAAAACTCAATACATCTAAACAGATCTACATATAGACCTCGCAATGCCAGCTATAGGTACCATAAACTACGTAAAACTTCTATCACCGAAATCTCTCACCTATTAGCATGTATAATTGCAATTCCGGAATATTATGGTGATGTGAATTACAAACTTCGTAAAGGTTTTGGTCATACCCATTTTATTACTTAATTCGTCAAATGTATTTATTTTAAAAGGGATATGATCCTTAAGTACTACGTAACATACTGAATGTCTGATCGTCAATCCTTTTAAAGTTGGCAAACACGCTGCCCTCCTTTTAAGTACGCCTTAGAACTCTATGAAGACACACTTTCAAATCCAGAAACGGAAGGAGGATGTCGGATTATTGTGTACCTTTTATTATTTGTCTACTGGTACTCGGGAAACAGCTCAGTAATTTAGTACACTAGCGACAGGTGGACGAAATTTGCTTCATTTAAATATGTTTGTCTTGTTAGCTGCAATTTACCACTGTATTTGTCATTGTGGTTGTTGTAGACAGATCTACGATGGAATCTATTTATTTACACTGTGTGACTTTTAGAGTTGGGATGGAATGAGTGTGAGGTTGGGCGCCCCTAAACTGTTCCAAGATGGTACTTTCATCTCCCCCGTATTTTGTTTGCCATGTCTTCGTGTGTCTCTTATTGTCTTTTGATAGGGATAAACATTTACTTTTGTTTGCCGTGGTGCTGTTCAAGCGACGGCTGTGTGTTTTATATGTGATGTTTCATGCATGACTCATACATTGTCTTTTAAACCCTCATTAACCCCCAGTAACATTGTCACTGACCGTTCCAATGCAGTACTCTCATCTTCCTCATGTGTGTGGTATGCCTCTGTGCGTTTCTTTTGATAGCCATGTGCAAGTGTTGTTGTATATATGTAATTGTGCTGTTCGGACGACTGTTTGTTGGTATGTGGTGCTTCCTGCATTTCTGATGCATTAACCGTTATGTGTTTACATGAACTATCAACTTTAAAACATGTGTTGTCGTTATTGCAAGTTCGCACCACAGCATTCCCCGTTCAGCCAAGACACAAATAGACAATATGATAGGAATGGACTAATGTATTTATTTTATCTGTCTGTATAAATCAAGGTATCATCTATAGTTGTGGTGTATCAATCTCATAGCACAGTAGGAAATTAAATGTAATATATGAAATAAATTAAGATTAGATGTAAACACATGATTACGTGATTAGGTGTCGATTCTTGCGATGATAAAATTGTTTGTGTTAATTCAAAACAAGCATTAAAACATAACGCTGCTTCGAATCGAATTACAAACACAAGTAACAGAAAATGTTTCTTGCTATGATACCAGCAGGGCTAAGCATCTGTTAAAATCTGAAAGTACAAGATCGAATAACAGCAATGCGAAAAGAGAAGATTGCAGACTCGGTTTTATTGCGTCTGTTCATGAGCAGTTATTCAAAGTGCAACAGGAAAAAAACACATTCGTTCAATGAACTAGGAATCACATTATCAGACGAATCGGCCTGCAATCTCCTGTTTGAAATCAGGGTCCATGCTTATAAAACTTTTAGTTGAGTCTGAGTTCGTTCTCAAGTTTTTGATTGGTCAGATTTGAGCATTTGGCTCAAATCTGACCAATCAAAAGCTTGAGAACTCAAATCTGACCAATCAAAAGCCTGATGTAATTATGTGGTTGGTTTATGAGCGAACTAGTTTAATTAAACTATACGAGCTGAATGAGTTAAAGGCTGGGTCAAATATCACCCATCTGTGACCGTAATTGTATTGAATTGTATGTGTATATAGAAATAATTTAGAAATCTAAAACATCTACCACAGATAACATATCTGGACCGGTGAAGAGATAGATTGTTCCACAGATGTCCAGGCAGCAGCCAGTTTAGACTCATGACCATGGTCTGCACTGTTTACTACTCATCATAATATACAGTAATTTGTACATTTCAGTGCAATATAAATATTGATATAAATGTTGTCAGATACCATATCGCAGACATTTTTGATTACTCAGGGTCTACAACTGTTTTGCAATAAAATCCCATATTCTAGAGGGCGTATAAAATGTGCAAACATAAAGAAAATGTAAAATTAACACCGTCTTCCTAACATAGTGATGATTTACAGAACTGCATGTTAGTCGAGACTGATTCCAGATTTGAAATGAAAATAAATGGAAATGAAGGTAATTGTTTATGGAATTCTTGGCCTTGCAATACTTAGTACTTTAATTCAAGATCCGATACCAAAGTAGATTTCAGATACTGAAATACACTACATATCATCATGCTGGTAATTGACGTATTACGCGACCTAACCCAGCAGATGTTCAATTAGAACTTTCATCTGGTAATCTAGAGCCATGGTGTGTTCGGAAGCCAGATGTTAATTTCCACGTTAATACAATCCAACTGGGTTTACTGAAGGTAGTGAATCACTTGAAGTAGCAATTAAATCGCGCTAGATTTTAAATACTCGTAGAATTATGATGTAGTGTAGTTTGATTTCCATAGGAGAGGGAGGAGACAACGATTAGAATTTGTAATCAAAGGATTAATTATTAATTTGATAAATGTACATGTTTCCATTCCCAATAGCAATTCGTAATGTTGTTAAATGAGGAAACAGGATATTGATCTGGTATACTGTCATGTATTATTATTCATATCATAAATACAGAATACAGACGTTGAACAAACATGTAAATAAAACCTTTGTTTAAAGTGACGTTTGTACCCATCTTGTGCATCTTGTAGACACATATATACCTTGGTTGGTCTTTTTGTAACGGGACTTGCTTACCGACTGCATTCCCCTTGTCCAAGGTACGTGCGATATACAGTATTATATACATAGTACGATAACTGAATACTGCTTGAAACATAAAAACGCCTACTTTTACGGGCGAGCAAATGCACCGATTAATATTTCAAAAACAGAATAAAAGTCAGGACATATACTAGCACAATAAAAGAAGCTGTACATTTGGTTTGAGGGACTTTTGCTATACTTATAAGTACAAGCCATATCACAATTTTGTGTGTGAATGACGGTGGTGTGAAAAGTAAAAGATGCATACTTGTAATGTTTTGTAATTGTCGTTTTACTATCGAATATATATGTCAAGTGCCGTGACAAAATATCAGTTTCTGTTGTGACCTCCTCGTCTACGGATCAACACGATAAAGAAACCATACACTTTTATATTTGGAATATCGTTTATGTTACAAAGGTTAGAATTATATCAACATCGATGAAGAAAATCCATTGCAAAACGACAATTACAGAACATTACAAGTCTACAAGGTTTACTTTTCACACCATCGTCATTCACACACAAAATTATGATCTGTAAATTATTAAATCTCAATTAAAAATACACCATCGTGTAGCCAATACATTATTGCGCATTTTGATACCAAATCTATCCCCCAAACATTCCCTCAAACCAAATGCACAGTTTCTTTATCATGTTAGTATATATAAATTTGAAATGACACACGAAAGTGCATGGCAACACCAGCCCAAGTTTAAACGAGGCTGAACACAACACAGTTTAGTCAATGCTTTGAAATACTTGGGACATCTAAAAACACGGACTTGTCAGTATTACAAATCAAACCAAAAGGTAATCCAGGATTGATCAATAACTTAAGTTAAAATGGCATGTTTGAAGCCAATGTGATATACCGATAGCTGATATGAATTATATGCATCTTGGAATGTTTGGGGTGAATCTTACTAAAACAGCAACTCTATATCTGCCCAAATAAAACTCTTATAGATATAAAGATATAGTCTCGGAACATGTAAAAATGTGCAATAATTTAAGTCTGGTCCTAACATTAAACAACATAAACTTTCTACTTTCTACTGGATTCCGAAACTACATAAACACCCTTATAAGGCGCGTTTTATTGCCAACTCTAGCTGTTGTACCACTACTAAATTATCTATACTTTTGACGTCCTGTCTTACTACGATCAAAGAACATGTAAAACGCCACTGTGATAAAATATATGAAAATTCTGGTATTAATGTTTTTTGGTCCATAAAAAATTCAAATGATGTTTTAACAAAACTTGAAAATGAACAGTATAACATTTCTTTACTGAGCTCTTATGATTTCTCTACACTCTATACTACTCTACCTCACCATCTTATAAAGGATAAACTTATTAAATTAATAGAAAAAACCTTTGCCAGAGAAAACAAAATGTTCATTGCTTGTAATGTTCAACGTTCATTCTTTTCGAATTCAGAAGTTGAACATACACAATGTGGACTTGCCTTGATGTTTGTAGATCTCTTACCTTTCTTTTAGATAATATATTTGTGCGTTATGGGGATACCATATATCGTCAAGTTGTTGGTATACCCATGGGTACAAATTGTGCCCCTCTTGTTGCAGATTTGTTTTTGTATTGCTATGAGAGGGATTTTATGCTTAGCTTAAAACCTGATACACAGACCGATATTGTTAATGCTTTTAATAAAACTTCAAGGTATTTAGACGATATTTTGAATTTAGATAATCCTTATTTTGATACTATGATTTCTTCAATTTACCCAAAAGAACTGTCTTTAAACAAAGCTAATCAATCTGACATTAAATCTTCATTTTTAGATTTGAATCTTTCAATTACAAATGATAAAGTTTCGTCCAAAATATACGATAAAAGAGAAGATTTTAATTTTAAAATTGTTAATTATCCTTTTCTAGATGGAGATGTGCCACGTTCTACATCTTATGGGGTTTATATTTCTTAACTTATTAGGTTTGCCCGAGCCTGTTCTTTGCTTGAAGATTTTAACAGACGTAATTTAGTTATAACTGATAAACTTCTTAAGCAAGGTTACAGATATCACAAACTTCGGAAAACTTTTTCTAAATTTTAGTATCGAAATTTACCTATCATCAGTAAATATAATTGCAATCTACGGACGTTACTGCGACAAGGCATTTCTCAACCAGAATTTTATGGGGATGTTATCTACAAACTTAGGAAAATTCGGGGTCATATCTATTTTCATGATTTGTTTATAAAACGCATTAAAACATTTTAAAAAGGAAGGTTATGATCCTATTATATTGCAACACACTGCATGTTTGGTTATCGACCCTTTTACAGTCGGTAGCTACGCTTCCCTCTTTGCTTACGCGATGACAGGCCGAGAGTAGTACTCTATGATGGTATACTCTTAAACTTGGATACAGGATGAGCTTACCAAAATCATGTATTACTTTTTCCCTGTCGTGCCCTTAACGGCTTACCTGCAGGTGCTCTGACTTCAGCAAAGTCATTGAGTACATATTTGACGGATTGTCACAGTTATTATGCTATGTTTTACATGTTGTCCTGTGTTTACCGTCGTCTATGTTGTGGGTAAGTCCAGCGGGGATACCTTTATTTACAATATTTGTAAAGCTAGGGTGACTTTGAGAGAAGTGTGAGGTTAGGACGTCCGTAAACCGGTTTAAACCCCCAGTGGTGTTTTTGCTACTGACCGTGCCAAGGCGGTACTCTCTTTGTCACCCTTCCTTTTGTTTGCCTTGCGTCTTTGTGCTTGTGATTTTGTTCATGTGTGGAACGTTTGTCTCTGGTTCTTGTGTGTCTTTTGGTGTTTTCTGTGTTCATTTCGTGTGTGAGTGTGCGTTTGGGTGTGATGTTGTGTGTGTGTGTCATGCTGTCTATCGGTGTTTTGGTGGTGGTTGCGTCTTGTATGTGGCTTTGCCTGCTTGACTTTACTACTTTTCCATTCTTAGGAGAGGCTAAGCTTTATGAACAAATCATGTGTATGTAGACAAATCTAGGAGTTGTATCGAAGGGACTTGTCAAATTCAATTTTAAAATGGGTAGATTCATACAAAACAAGGATACTTCTCTTTTACTGCATTACATCAGTAGCCATTTAAATTTGTGTCATTCGAAACTGTGTCAGAATCCCTCTAAAGTCACCAATTGGTATTAATAAACAGTTTAACAGGAACTGCCAATAAAAAAATTATAGGAGCTTCTTGTATTTTGTACACATTTGGTGCTTAATACAGAATGAAATAAATGCCTAAACCCCCGTCGGAGCTTTCTGGTTTGCCTTCAGTGTATATTTAGCTACATCTTGTATTTTGAAACCTATGTTCTTTATTTAATAGGGTTTTATTTCTTTTTTGATCGATAGTTTCCCCCTGAAAGAAAGGGGCATTTATTAGAGTGGGAGTGTTTTAGGGAGAATACGATAAGCATTTTTGAAACAAAAAACGATTATTTAATGTAGGGAACACGTGAACATGTAGAACGTTCCTGTATGAGATGCCTGCATACCCCAGTCCAGAATTAGACATATATTTAGTGGTCGCTTCAGAATGGTTTTACTGTATTACCTAAATAATTAGTTATTATTTCAGTTATGTTTATCACGCAATTGAATGCGCGTGTTTGTGTATATACTAAAAGAATAGACCCATCCTCATTGCTTATATTCTACTATAATGAGCTGACTATCTAACCTGTCAATACGTGGTGGATTACTGTGAACATTTATATATCCAAATATTTTGAAAGTGGGTGTTCCTTCGGAAGCAAATGTAGCAATGCCAAAAGAGAAAATTGCACACTCGGTCTTATTGGGTCTGTTCATGAATAGTAATTAAAAGTGCAACACTACTCACATCCCCTAGCACCGACTTAAGCAATATTCAATTTTCAAACAATAATCCCGAAGGACCAGAAAATATAACAACACTGAGAATGAAGTATGGGGCGAAATTTTACGTAAGCCATCCAGGCACTTAACACCTGCTGTTGTGAAGTATATATATTTTGAAAGTGGGTGATCCTTCGGAAGCAAAAGAAAATATTACAGACTCGGTTTTATTGAGTCTGATCATGAGTAGTAATTAAAAGTGAAACACTACTCACACACAAGCACATATTATGACAAAATCAAGGCAAGTGAGATTCCGGGAGATGCATAACATGTACATAATTTTAAAATGTTTACGTTATAAACATTTTCTTGCAATTATGTTGTGATTGTGCAACACATGACTGTTTTTAAAACATGTATCAGGTGCATATAGGAAGAGATATGTTGGCTCATGCAACATCACAATTACGTTCTTAATACATAAATCATATATTTATAAATATAGATTTATTGTACGAATCTGAACTATTACCTCTAAAGCATGTTTTATTGTTGCGCTTACTTTTATATTTGTCTTGTGCCTTTGTTTATTTGTACGTGTATGTTTGTTTGTGTTTGTAATTGTCATCTTGTACCAATAAAATTAGTGTCCTATTTAACTCTTTTCCTGTTATAGGTGTATTTCAAATTTCAATACCTGAATATTCATGGGCAAAATAGTCACAATGAAATATGGAAGGTAGAACATTTTAGCCATTTCAAAAAGTAAAGAAACACATATTCAAATGCTATTAGCAAACAGAACAGACCCTGGTCAGACAGCTCCTATAGCAGCTGCCTGCTCTGTGTCAACTTTGTTTGCACATGCATGAAAACACGTTAATATGAAGGAAAGTGTTATATAAAAACATTGATAAGTGATCGGATAGTATATGTAACAAATTCATCCAGCAAATGATTAATGAAAACTGTCCAATTAGACAAAATTTGTGATCAATTTCATGCAGTTCTTAATCGACAGAAGAGGATCTTAACGAAGGGTAAAAACTGACAACTCATTGAATGATTATAAAAATGTTATGATTAATCGGGCGCTAACAAATGAGGCATGTGTCACGGGGTATCACCAATCTGTTATATTGTCAGAAATGACTTTCCTCACCTAACCATCGCAGAATTTATTATCGAGGTGTTTGCTAATGGTATCGTCAGCCATTGGGTTTAATTAAAAACGTGCATATTTGCTACTCTTTTTGTTCGTATTTTTCAGAACCGTTTAGAAATAAATGAACTATTTATAGATCATTGATTTTTTGCTCTGATCAAGTTACACAGACATTAAATATTTTGTTTTCAAAGGTGTACAAGAAATTCACATGTTGCATGCCAGCGACGTTTGTTTTCATTGTTAGATCATGCTAGTTGACACGTTGTTGTAAAGAAATTGAATTTTTAAAACATCGTAGCATGCGAACTGTATTTGTCGGCAAAAAGTAAGTTTTCAGTGTTGTTTGAAAGTATCGTATGTATTTAGTAGTGATTAAATGTAATAATAAGATAAAATGTAAACCAGCACTTTAAAGCTATATATCGAATTTGAATACTGCACATCATATTGTGTTCCTGGGAAGTTCATTATTGGTTTCAACACAATGTTTATCTAACGGAATACGTGCAGTCGGGAAAAACCGAATTGAGGTTTGACGGCATTTACATGTTCTATAGATAACACCTATCTATCAGATTAAAGACATAAATATTGAATTCACAACTAAAAATGACTAACTATGCTCTTATATACACTAGAACATGTCTTAAGCGGTCGTTTTAGACAGGTTCAACTGTATTTGTTTTACAGTAAAACCCCGCTAATACGACCACCTAAAAGATCTATAATTCTGGATGCTAGATGCAGGTGGTAGCTTAATGCAGGACAAAAGTAATGCAGAAAGCTCCTAGAGGAGCTTTCTGCATTACTTTTGTCCTGCATTAAGCAACCACCTGCTTATAAAGACACCCACATTTATTTCTTAAGTGGTCGCATTAGCGGGGGTTTACTGTAGTATAAAAGATTATCAACATATATGATAGCAACGTGACACAACAATTGAGTACTCTTAGATCAATGTTCATCTTATTGACTATTATTTATTCCTAGGTTATTGAATCATTTTCATTGAAAACTTTCAGTGTTGTTATATTTCTGGTCCTTCGGGATCACCAGTTTTGGTGTTTTAAGTAAGAAAATCGAATACCGCTTAAGCCGGTGCTAGGGGGCACGAGTAGTGTTATATTCTAATTACTGTTCATGAACAGACTCAATAAAACCGAGTCTGCAATTTTCTCTTTCCACATCTCTTTTGCTTTTGAAGGATCTCACACTTTCAGAATATATGTACTTCATAACAGCAGGTGCAAAACGCTCGTGTGACGGCTGTAAAATGCGTCCCCGTACTCAATATTAGTGTTGTTATATTTTCTGGTCCTTCGGGATCACCAGTTTCGGTATTTGAGTGTGGAAATAAAGTCCCGCTGAAGCCGGTGCTAGGGGACATGAGAAGTGATGCACTTTTGATTACTAGTCATGCACAGACTCAATAAAATCGATTCGTCCGCATTTTTCTCTTTTTGCATAGCTACTTTTGCTTGGAAGGGTATCCCAGTTTCAGAATAAAAATATACAATTTTATTCATATAAATGCCGAATGAGGTAAAAAACGATTTTAAGGTATTTTAAAATCTATATTTGTGAATTTCTCAAAATGTAAATATTGATATCATTATGTGTAGATTATATATTGCAAATTGCAACACCTTACGGAAAGTATTCATAATAATCGATTTCTAATTAAGTACAAACCATTTTTGAAGAACAGCAATAATATTTTTTTAACCGGAGTATAATTTTGAAATATAATCCGTTTTGATGTTAATTCCCTATTGACAAAGTACAGCCTACGGTACGTACACTACCCGGTAGTAGGCTGGTTTATGTTCCCTCGTTGCAAACGTAAGATCCGCTGTGGAATTCGACAACGTAGTAAGGTTTTTCCTTTTTTGACAAATGTTTTACACATATTTTACTATGCTAACGAGTTATATTCAAACTTTCGTATTTCTTTAAGTTTTCAACACATCACCGATTCATATTTCACTGCGGATGCACATATTTTAATATATAGTGGCCTTATATTTTGTCGTGTTCGAAACTCAGAAAACAAATGGCTAACATAAACTGATTTTGAAACAGACAGCACAAAACAACATACCAGTCAGTGTGTGCTCATCAATTAATTTGCCTGGATACTACATTTGTTTTCTTTGATAGTTTGAGACACACATGTTTAGTCAGTGAATATTAATTAGTTTCATGTTTATAATGACATATGGGCACAAACTGTTTGGGTCATGGCAGACACAGGACGAAGAATCTGTATAAGTTTATAAGCAAACAGAGCAGACCTAATTCGACGGTCCTACAAGTCGATCATCCAGATTTTAAACCATCGTTATTATCAAAAGCACCCCTCACCGACCGCTGTAGTTCGAATTTTGGCCTGGATTTGAATTTAGTTTTTAAACGTTTAAGCGTTTCGAAATATGATTCTATATAGGCTTGTGATTGTCTTCAGTACGTAGGTGTCAATTAGATTAACTGCTTAAAACATACGATAGAAAAAAAATCACATTTAAACACAGCCTTCCGGATACGGAATGTTAGTACTTGAAATGTCTATGTCATCAATCAGAGTCGTGTATGAAGCACCAGTTAGACATGAAATATGGTCATCTAAAGTAGTAGAAAGCTTTTCTCACCATGATAACACTAATGGATAACATCTGGTATAACAAAACGAGAGGCGGAAAAATGAGTCATTCAATCTACCAATCTACACAAATTTAATTATCAATAGGTATCTGTTTGAAGTTTACAGCCTGATGCTAAAACTGAATTGCCGTTGATTTAAGCAAGCTGGCTTGAATAATGTGATTTTGGTAGAACAGCGAACTGAAGAGTAACACCTGTATGACGCAATTCAAGATCACAATTAGCTATAACCTTATTGGCTTTTGGTATGAAATCATTGATAACGGAGATTGAGTCTGATGTGATGAAACAGAGAATAGCGAAATACTAAAAGCAATTCGTAGTATGCTAGATAAACAATTGATGTACATTACGCGGTTTCTGATAGATATAATATTACATGATATAAGATGATACAAGAAACATGGAACGCTGGCATATACTACAATTAAAAACATTGACACCTGTTTGTTGCAAGCATACTAAACTGTCGTAGATTTAAAGTTCACATGTCACCCGTAATTATGGAACATAAATCACCTACGTTTACGGATTTGCAAACAGAGTAGACCGAGATCCTATGAGATACACTGTTTAACTAGGATGACTTTGAGATAAGTGTGAGGCTAGGACGTCGGTAAACCGGTTGAAACCCCCACTGGTGGTTTTGCCACTGGCCGTTCCAAGGCGGTACTCTCTTTGTCACCGTCGCTATTATGTATATCTTGTGTTTTTGTATCTGTGCGTTTTTTATGTTTGAAATGTCCACGTGTACTACGTGTTCATATTCAGATCAGACGGCTACTGTAGATATTATTTGGTCAAGTTCTACTCACTTTTCTTGTAGAATTGTATTGATTTGAATGTACAATTTCTGTTCTCACATACAATTGTGTAAATTCTGTTAATAAATATTATCGAGGGAAAGGTATCTAAACACAGCTGCATATCACTCGTTTCTATTTTACGGGCGTTATATATTAAACTGAACTTAAGCTGGTTGAAATAGATAAATAATGTCGTATCAATCTAATATTTTCCTTATATTAGCCTAGAGCTGTCTTGATTATGTAAGCATTAACTATCTTATGAGATCACAATCATTTTAGTTTATTTTGATAAAAGGCAGCGTGAAACTATTTTTGAAACAATGTTTATAGACATGATAGATGCATTTAGCATGTTCGAGTAACATACGCAGGTTGTGTTTGTTTTTCATCTCATATGATATGGCATACTAGTTTGGCAAATCGAATAATACCAAAGACGACAATGGTAATAATAAGTATCTTAATCCTAAATGTCAGTAAATGATGAACAACAATCAAAAGAACTCGAATAATACCTTATCTGGTATGTTATTAATTTTCATCATGCTAAGCGCGAGTAAGCCGGCATGGCTTGGATCCAAGTGGGTGTTATTTGACACTCGGTCAATAGTGTCTCAAATCATTGACAATTTCAACATATCAGAGAATGAGCTGACATTATTGGTTTTAAGTATGAGAAGGAATAAGAGTAAAGTCCATGAAATCCATATTTATCTTTAGACTGATTGCCGTGTCAATAAATCTTGTAAAACCAATACAGTACAAAATGTTGTACCACAATCTCATCCATGAATGATTATTATTTAACCGTGGAAGGAATTCATCAGACAATTTTGTCCAAGTTGAACATTAACTGCACTTATCCATTCCCGATTGATAGATATGATTGCAATATAGATGTGCACTGATCATAATGGAGATAAAGGTTTTTACAAAAGATTTATAGCTGGTGTAAGGTCGTGAAAACGACAGTACAGCCTGTCACAAGCAAACCTTTTATTGATTGGATATAGGAATCTTAACAGTGCAGGTGGTTGATTGATACAGGACAATAGCAATGTATATAGCTTCTATACTAGCTTTCTGTATTATTTTTAACCTGCATTAAGCCAACATTAGTCTAACATTAGTCTTTGATGGTCATTTAAGACAGGTGTCATGGTACTGTACAACACTCAGTTTTATAACAATTTATCTTCATAATGTTTGGCGTGTGAATGTTTCATGTTATAATGAAACGCCTGATGACTATTTCGATCAAATGAGCTGATGTTTAGCATGTGATATTAACCCCAGCCATCGTCCTACAATACTCATGCTCATTCTTACCCACGGTACCATCACCTCTCATTACTCATCAGCGGTTTACGAGTAATCCCTGTGTTAACCCTTCGCCTGCTATTCACGTCAATATACCTACCTGTAAATAGTGAAGACCCAGATGAGACAGCTCCTGCAGGAGCTGTCTCATCAGGGTTTGCGCTATTTACAAATTGATTATGCAACCAGTGCACTCCACAGCAGTGATTGCCCAGCGAAATACTTGCACACAGTGAAGATATATGTAATTATACAATAGGGCATGGGTAAAGAAGGAGAAATATATTTTAAAAATTCTGCAAGAGAAGGGTTAAGTCCATTTTACCGCTGATCCAAGTCATGCAGTTGCCCTGTAAACGTATGTTTATATTAAGAGTTTGATGTTATTTTCAAAATTAACCAGTATTTGTTGGCACGTTTAGAATTTTCATAGCTTAATTAGTTAAATTGTAGGTACTATTTTAATAATCATATTAACAGAACTTGTTTTGTCTGATTAATCATGCACGTTTCGTATGGTCTCTGACACGGACTCCGATATAACACCGCTTGATTTCCCACCAGCAAATACAAGAGTGTGCAACCGTCAGAAAGCAACAGATACGCTTTGGTGAAAGGAAACCAACACTTATCAGACTGAAACCCTGTTCACTGATTGGCAAAACTACAGTACCACAAATTAATAAATAGGGGTCTTAAACATTCAATGCTGTCAAACGTGAAATAAACTGATGTTTTGTAATTAGACAAATATGGCATGTATCTCAGCAAGCTGTTACTACACAAATTACAATTTGTCTGAAACAACCATTAAAAGAGAAGTTGTGGAAATCCGAGTATTTTTTACACGCGATATATTCATGCAGGTCGTAGGTAAAACAAAAATCTCCTATTGGAACTTTCTGTATTATCGTTGCCCTGCATTAACCAACCGACTCATCTATAAGACTCCTTTGTTCAATAACGAATCGTCGCTTAAGACAGGATCCACTGTAGTTTAATACGGTGTATTTCCAGCTATAAGTACAGAAAAATCTGAAGTAGCATATATATTCCCCTGACAATGGATTGTAAGATGAATCACAGTTAGTCATGGAATCACTATATCTTCAGTGAACAGCATATTTGCAGTTTTAAATGTTAATTTACCTTTTAAATCATTTACTTTTCATTTATGTTTTTTTCATTTGAAGTTGAAGTAAGATATATAGACTTATTTGAAATAGTACGAAGCTCTTTGTTCAGGCTTTCAATAGAATCCTACGTCAAACATATGTGCCTACGTTACTGTAAGGGCAAACTCACGGGAGACCTCTGCAGTTTTAAAGCATGTTCAGTTTGATATAATATTAACCCTTCGCTTGCTAATCACGTCAATATACCTACCTGTAAATAGTGAAGGCCCAGATGAGACAGCTCCTGCAGGAGCTGTCTCATCAGGGTCTCCACTATTTACAAGTTGATTATGCAACAAGTGCACTCCACAGCAGTGATTGCACAGCGAAATACTTGTACACAGTGAAGATATATGTAATTATACAACAGGGCATGGGTAAAGAGGGGAGATGTATTTTAAAATTCAGCAAGCGAAGGGTTAAAACATGTTCAGTTTGATATAATATTAACACAAGCCAAACTATTGAATGCTCAAATCTTTGTTTAATCACATCGCAACTGGCGCGAGTATTATTGTATTTCTTGTTTCGACAAAGCACTGAACAATATCTGAATTGTTGATACGTAGTGAAATGTTTGAATCTAGCTAATTTATTTCGAAGCTATAAAAAGAAAAGAAGTACGCGTGGGATGCGTGATTGATGAAACGTTTGTCACAACGTAAACACTTGTTTGCCGTTCTATTTTGAAAATACAAATGTAAATTACATACACAAAGGTAAAGATGAAATTAATATGTCCGATTGACTGAGATGTTCTGCACGTCCAACAGTGTTATAATTGAGTATTCATTAAAACCCCATACAAACTACACTATTGCTTTGCATTTTGTTGGAACGAGTTGGCTAAAGATATAAAAAACATATCAGATATGGCATACTTAAACAAGGATAAATAAACTCAGAACATCAAGTTTAATACTTCAAAATATTGATTTAAAAGTCAAATTAAATTGATGTTTATTTCAAAGTTCGTATTACATCCTGGCTGCCGTTTCCCTAGTGTGGTTATAAAACCACGTGAATATTAATCCTGGAATTGATACATTGCCGATTGATAACTGTAAATGTCAGATTTGCAACTGACACTGATTGATCAAGATTGGTTCATCTAGGCATTTAAACGGTATTCTTGGTGTTGGTAAAAACGTGATAGTCTATTAACCCTTAGCACGCTATCGGCGCATTTGCAAACAGCTTGGATCCAGATTAAAGATAGAGTAAGTCGGCATCTTATCAATATTCAATCTGTTTGATATTTGATCAAACTTTCTCAAAAGCGAAATCGAATCGGAAGTAGTCAACATTTGATCATACGCTATTTGTTCATAGCAAGGTAATTAATGTCTTGCTTTAACCTATTACATCATAGGCTATTTTAGACACAACTTCTTTGAATAAATCTACCGAAAAGGAGCATTAACTAGAAAAAAGGAAAAATTTAGAATTTTGTAGTTTGAAACCATTGTGATAAATAGGTTTATCACAATGGTTTAACAAAGAGACATTTACAGAGTCGTCAAAAGTCGTCAAAATGAGGGAATGGGTTAATCATCCAATAGTCTCTCTCTATATTGACCTAATATGGTATACGATAGAACTACTAAATGACTTTAAAAGCAGGTGGTGGATTAATGCAGGGCGAAAGTAATGCAGACAGCTCCTGTGGGAACTTGCTGTATACTTTTGTCCAGCATTATGCTTCCGTATGGCAATATGACCCATAATTATGCATAATTTAATTGGTTGCTTTAGAGAAGTTAATGTGTATGTAAAAGGTCAAAAGTCATTACTCTACACTCTAATATTTCCTTAATCTTGAATTGATATGCTCATTGGTGTATATTTTAATTGAATCTCCTAGTGTCACGCATATTCTTAAGCTATTACTTAATATCAGGCTTAACACATCAAGGGTATTACACTTGTACATAGAGAAGATACGTGGAATAATTGTATCTTAACAGAATCCTTTGAGATACCCTGCTGTATTTTAAATAGAAAATGATGTTTTTGCTCGAATTTGAAACCAACCTGAAATGGATTTACAAAATATCGTTTTTGATTTAGACCACCTTCAGTTATTATCAAATTCAACATTTAGTTCTTAAAATGAGAATTTAGCAATCGTTATACCGTTTTTGTCAAGGTAAACACTTATTTGTGAAAGGTTATGTTATTGTATAATATGTTTAAATGATAGGCTTAGCTAAGTAATTTCCTAAGAGTGCTCGTGAAACTGGGGCCAGGTTTTAGTAAAGAAAATAGTATCTTCTTTACAATCCGTTTTGAATGATAATGTGTTTTGGGTAGCATGTGCTAAATTTGACATACTCAAAGATATCGTTTTTTAATGTTATTAACAACGAATAAAACTTCCATTTAAGCATACAGTGACACCTCGTTAATTCGAATTCATCACAGGGTGTAGCTTAACACAGGGTGGGAGTCCCAGAGGAGCTGTCTGCACGCCTTACACGTTGCATTAAGCAGCGATCTGCCTCAAAATGCGTCAAATCTACTCAGTTAAAAGTTGGAATCATCGCGTTTAACAGTATACGAGTGTTTGCATTATTCGGATATTCTCGTTATGAACGTCATTTTTGTGAACAACTTTGTCTTCAGTCTTCTGTTTTGAAATGTCAATATCATTCAACCTTTTAATACAGATTTCGATTGTTAAAACCCTTTACTCTATAGTTACGCTTTTACATACCTTGCCAAACAGAGATGACCAATCTCATACAACTCGGGTTGGAGCCGTCTGATCAAAGTCTTCTCTGTATGCTTAAGAAATAATAAAGATCTAATTCTACAGTGTTTACCTTAGACGCAAAAGGTATCCGCATATCGTTATAAACACCAGTCATTTAATGTTCATGATGTCACTATTCTTTAATGACTAAGCATGGCTAATCTAAACTTAGCTTATGTTAGTGTACAATATGGTTAAATAATAGGATTAGTTAAGTACCTAATATCTACTTCAAAACAGCAGGTGTTAAGTGTTTGTATGGTGGCCGTAAAACGTTGCCCCGTACCTCACTCTCAGTATTGTTATATTATCTGGCCCTTCGGGATAATTAGTTGATGTTACTAGCTTTGAAAAATGAATACTGCCGGTGCTAGGGGCATAAGTAGTGTTGCACTTTAAATTGCTATTCATGAACCTACCCACTAAAAACGAGTCTGCCATGTTCTCTTATCGCATTGCTACTTTTGGTTTTGGAAGGATCTCCCACTTTCAGAATATAATCATATCAATTCTTGCATTTGTTGCTTATGAAATAATATAGATCTGCTTCCATAATTTGTTACATAGTGTTCATATATTATTATAAAATTCAGCCAGTGGATATTCATGATGTAATTATAAACCCTTGCATATGTATCCTTAATAGTATTGATGTCATTATAAATATTTGCATACGTTGCTTATGAAATAATGCAGACCTGATTATACAAATTCAGCCATGGTCAATACTTCGAGTGTACATATCTCATAATAAAATTTCAGCTAATTAACATTCATGTTATTAGTACTTCTAGCATGAATACTCACGAAATAAACGATCAATATACATTTAATCGTATTATTATTGTCAGTAGACTCCCTCTAACAGCATACGTGCTTTTAAAATAGCTATGTGTTTGTAAAACTGTATAATGTATATGATACTGCTATAATCTCTATGAACATTTTGGTATTGTTCTGTAACAGTCCTAAAAGCTGTTTGATTTGCTGCTATTTCAACAGTTATCTTACTCGCCTGAAACGGCAAGTATAGTCTTTGTATTCATTATACTGCATATTGAGGCGTTCTATGCTCCTCTCAAATTAACGCGTCTGTACAATGAAACACGAAAATAACAGTAAAATCTATAACCAACGGCCATAAGAAATGTAACCAGCTCTGTAGGTTGAATATAGGCGATAGCTTAACACAGGACGACAGCAATGAAGAAAGTTTCTTGAGGAACTTTTTGCATTACTTTCCTCCTGCATTATACAACCATCGTCTCTTTGAGACCTCCATATTCATTCATTATATTGGGCCTTAGGAAGGAGGCTCTACTGTATGCTGGGTCCAAGGTTATAAAGCTTTTTGCTTGAGTCTGAGCTCTATCTCAAGCATCTGATTGGTCAGATTCTGAGCTTGATCAGAATCTGACCAATCAGATACTTGAGAATGATATCAGACTCAGACTCAGAAGTTTTATAACCTTGGACCCAGGTTGTTTGAATAGTCAAATATTGGTCACAAATGTACCAGAAACAAGGAATTTTACTCCAATAATATATGCATTTGACGCACATTCAATTTAAAACACATCCCTTCCATTGTATGATATTATCGGAGACCCGATAATACAGATATGCATAAGGACCTTTATGTACGAGGGTGTATTGAGAAGCAAGCACCATCGTACAGTATTTGCTGTTTTGCTATGGACAAGGCGGCTTATACCATGGGGGTGGTTACTTATCTCAATAGCAATATACTAGGATTCTCTCATATGTTAAACATTCTGTAAAGGTAGGTAACGGAAAAGTCACAGTATCTTCTTAAAAACATAATATTATCAGGTCCACACGTACAAGGCTGGTAAGGTTGCTATGTAAGTTTCCTTAATTATTTCAAGCGGATAACAAGTTAATTCTCATATCTTGAAGCAGTGTATATACATATCAGAGGGTGTGTAATATTTGTCATCTCAGGTAATTTCAGTACATGCCTACTGACTGCAGGTAATTGTATAGAAACAAAATGGCAGCATTCCAATGCGTAAAATACTGTCTAAGAAAGGGCAATAAGATCATATACTCAGGCCTTGTATTCAGTGTCGCCCATAAACCGGTTTAAACCCCCGGTGACTTTTGTCACTGACCGTTCCAAGGCGGTACTTCCATCTTCCTCCTATTGTATGTTTGTTTTGTCTTTGTGCGTCTCTTGTTGTTTTTTCTACCTATGTACATTTGCTGTTTCCTTGTGTTGCTGTTCGGGCGAGTGTTTGTTCTGTATGTGGTGTTTCCTGCATGACTCATTTTTGTACTTTTCCTATACTTCTCACATTCAGAAAAATGCCAGACTTCCCTAGTGATTCGGCCTCCGTGTACATAACAGTTTGCCTGTTCAGCCATTTGTTCTTATAGAAAATGTCTTCTAATTCAAATTTCGAAGCAGGCTTTCTCCCATTTCCCTTAAAGTACGTATTAGGGGTGTCAAACAGTTAAGTGTCTGAATAACTCGGTGTCTCATATGGATACAAGCCCTTTGCATAGGAAATTATACATTCTCTCATAGCATGCTAAAGTTAAATAAAGAAACATATAAATAGTGGAATAACAAGATTTATTACTTCACACAGATCGATGTCAATATATTGCTTCTGAGTTCTTTTGATAAATATGTATTGATATCCATATTAGCATTAGTAAGTATCCTGCTCATGCGACCTCCCTAACATTTATAACCAGCTTGAATCTAGATGAATGTCTCATCAGGACCCAAGTTGTTTGATATTCGATTAACAGCTACATATTTGAGTATATATTTTAGGTCTGGGCATTAGCAGACATAATTTTTCTGACCAGACAAATGTTAAATAGAAAGTTCACCCTGATAATGAACTCTTCATGTTATAACATATTTCTGTGGACCTTTGCATTACTCAAAGTCAAACAATTACAGTAAAACCTCTCTATAACGGCCACTAAAGTGTATTTATTAATTGGTATTTAGGGCAGGTGGCTGCTTAAAGCAAGCTGAAAGTAAAACAGAACGCTCCTATAGTAATTTAGTGTCCGTTATAGAGTGGATTTACTGTATATGATACGATGTGAATAAATTTTATTTCTAAGAAAGAAGCAACCAAGTCTATAATAATCACCTATGCAGACATGGATAATGTTTTCTTAACAAAATGTTACCTTCTATTTCAGGGTCATTAAAACATATACCCCATGAGTAATTATACAAAAATATGCCACCTCATGACTATTCAGTGACAACATTTTTAAAATGGTACCTAACGTGCGACATTTATCCGTGACAGAAAAACAATTAGTACCAGTTCAATATAGTTCCTTAAATAAACGGAGCAGGCCTTGAATAGATAGTCAAAACAGTAGCTATCTGATCTGGATCTTCTCTGTTTGCAAATACGCGTAAATGAGTATCGATGAGGTAAAGGTTTTTTTCTGAAAGAATGTTTACCGACGTGGCTTAAGTAGACATGAACAGGGCAGTTCCAACCCTGATCAGGTGTGGGTATTCACTGTTTGCCTATGACACTATCTAAGGCCACTAGGGACACATAGTTGAAAGATAAATGTTTGGTCGGAACAGTATGTCACGTGACGTTATCAAATATATTAGGTAAGAGTTGTTATTTGTCAATATTATATGTGTAAATCTCTCTAAAGAAACGGTGTATGGTAGGCTAACGAAACCCTGCATTATGGGAGGATTGGGATACCGTTTTGAACTCACAACCAGTCACATAATCCTGACATCCGATCAGCTGGGTCAAAGGTTTATCGTATGACCTGACTGAAACTCGAACACGTAAGCCTACCCCACAGACACGGAATTAACCATTTAAAGTTTATCTGGTAGATATGCCCTTAACGGCTTTGCACACAAACTACATCCAAATGAAATGAATTTTTGTATGAACCATCTGATAAGTAGTTGCTCTGTTTCTGATGGAATAATATGAATATGAGTATGCTATTTCTGCCATGGCCAACGTCCCCGTTTTCTTAAAACCATTGGAAACAAACACCGAACAGATTCCAATCAAGGCAATATCAGACATACGGTCCGGTTAAAGTAGACAGTAGAACAGACGAAATAGTGTGCGGGAAAACAATTGGGCGTACAAGGTGGACGGGCGAGGTAGACGGATGAGGTGCCTTCTGATAAGGATATGCCTAGTGGACTATACAAATCAATATCAAGGGGTTTCACCAGCATATATGTCATTTGAAGAAATCCCCGATGAGAAATGGTTTCGAGTTGTTAAGTTGGACGAGCTTTCCTTACTTGTACTGATTGTGTTTACAGAGGATTGAAGATCAAGGAAAATAGATTTAGCTTATATTCTCACAATAAGTGTGTTATCGACCTTTTAGCTTTTGTTTCTTAGCGTCTGATCTTTCCATTTATCATTTTCTAAAATATCGTGTTAAAGGCGGAACTTGTAACCCGTGAGTGCTGCATATTTTCACAAATTCTTTTTAGAAAGCCAGACATCAATGTAAAAATAATCATATCGATAATCATAGTGCAGTAGAACCTGTCTTAAGCGACCATTCATTTACTGAACATAGGAATCATAAAAAGCAGGATGTTGCTTAATGCAGGGTAAAAGTAATTCATAAAGCTGTAGCAGATTTTGGCATTACTTTTGACGTGCATTAAACTATCATCTGCCTTATAGGTCCATTAGATTCCTTGTTGATGACCGCTTAAGATAGGTTCTTCTGTACATGTTTGTGTTTGTTTACCATCAAAACATCATCATATTGATATGCTGTGAAATTGTTTTGAATGAAGTTGTACTGAAAACTAGTTCAAGCTGTGAACATTGCTTTATTGATAAGTCCTACAGACGCCAGGATTCTATTGCCCACCAGTCAACCAGGATAGCAATATACCATGGGAATTAAAACAGGAAATTGTTAATTCTCCACATCCAGATATTGGACGCATTCTAGGGTCGGAACTGCACTGACGACAGTCCGTAGTGTTGATGACACGAGGCATTTCATTAGCGTGCATGTTCTCACAAGTTCTTGGTAGTAAATGGTCATAAATGGTATTGGATTTCATTGCTAGTATTGATATTCTAATATTGTAAATACCAAGAGATATGCATGCATCAAATTCTATCGTGATAGTCAAACCACAAAATATATGCAATCATGTCTCTCATTAAATATGCTTTGAAGCAGAAAGTCAAACAGCAAATTGTATTTACAAATATTCTGTTTATGAAGGTTTACAAAATTGAGTTATTGCATGTTATGCCATTAACCATTTTAATTGTACCATGTATATGCCAATATCAATTGTTTACTTTTTTCTGGATCCCGTGAAGTATAGTTATGTATGACATTATTCTAAACATCAGGGGAAATATCATAATGGTCAATCTCATACTTATTTTCATATTTATTTTAGATCCGTTAAAGAGGAAGTCCCTACAATGAATACATACTTTCAATAATGTCATAAAACTTGGTATTTGTTATGCTCAATCATTATTATGAAGATTTATCAATTTGAACTTATATCGAAAAAATGTCCCTGTGATAAAAAATAAACCGATTCATCAAAACCTATAATGTTATTCTACAACAAAGTATTATCGGTCTTTCCCGTTCACATTTTCCGGGTATTGCCGATAATCACCCAATCCCTCCATTGTTTACCTAAACAGGTTTTCTCGGATGTGGACGGAGAGACTCGAAAAGCGCAAACAGATAAGAAACTAAAATCCAACCCGAATGGAAACATCGTGTAAAAATTCGGGATCGTCGATATCAAACACATGGATGTTTTGCCATTTTCAGCGTTTATTTGATAGGTTTTCCTGCGATATATTGTTTTTCAGCATATAAACAAATGAGTTTTGTATAATTTAGGTATTTTTGCAACGCATCGAATGAAGGGACTCCCCCTTGAAATAAACCAACGCAATGCAACAGAAGGGGTAGGGGTAACTACGTGCACGTGCGTCATATGCAATACGTAGGTTTGTGGAGTTGGATTTTACTGTGATATTCATTTTCTCATAATATGACATGGAATGGTGCAATCATGTTGATCCTGATAATGATGATGATGCTGGAGATTTGGACGATTTGTATGGTGATGATGACGACGACTTGGACGATGATGGTAATGCTGCTGCTGATGATAATGATGGATGATTACGATATGATACTTTCATATCTACATGTAGCATATGGAATCAAACTCCTTTTCCCTTCATTTTGCTTACTTCTTTGTAAAAGGGAATATGTTTAGACAAATTGCTATAACCGTGGTCTGTTATGAGGCAAATATACAGTTGAATGGATAGACAAATATGTACGCTTATCGTTTATAGAAACAAAAACATTTGTGTAAAAACCACTTCCTGGTCTGAAAACAGTATGTCAGTAGCATCTGCCTAGACCCGAATAAGTACAACATGCGTCAGCCAAATTGTGAGTTTAAGCTCACTTTCCGGGATCGTATCAATGATTATATAATGTTAAGCGGTAATGTAAATTATCGGTAAGAAACGTAATTTAAATGACCCGACTAGTCTGCAAATGTGTTTTAGAATTCCAATTGTTAATTGGAATCCTGCAGCGAGAAAACGCATTTAGCTTCATCTTAAAGCCAGATTCGCAATATTTATAAACAGTTAATGCCAATTTGAAGAGTCTTTACCTCTTTCACTGCCAAATGTGACTTTTTAATTATCCATGTAAACAGGTTGGAGCAAGCTGAGATAATGAATAAATCCGCGTCCCTGAAGGATCTAAATCACCTATTATTTGATGATGCGTTTGAAAGTTTACATGAAAATTTCAGCGGTTACAAAGTTTGCACACGGCAATGCATGGCATTACAGCGTAAGGGTGTATTATCTGAGCGTTACAATCTCCATCATTATTGCATAATAGTATAGCGTTGCTTTCCGTCCAACCTTACCTTTTCATCCACTTTACACTAAGGTTTGATATAAATACGATTAAATTATATGTTACATACAGAGTGTGTCAATATGACTGTGTTTCCGTATGTATATCAGATAGATCTAGCTTGGCGGTTTCTTTTTCATTTTCAGTGTTTTTACCATTCTCACTTTTTATTTCCTTGGCTGACTTTACTACAAGACAACCGGTTTAAAGACCATATAGGATTTCTGTAATAATCATAGGCATTTTACATGTTTAAGGTCAGATACATATTATGATAATTGTCATACTTACTGTTGAGTTTATTCAACCACGGACACGTTTATAATAATCTATGTAAACCTTTTGACTCAAGATGAAGCATCATGAAACTTGCCAACTCATCAGGGTATCCACCTGTTTGGTGCTGTGATTACGCTTTTGAAACCAAACCAAGGGAAATGCAGCGAAAACCATTGACACAAACGGCAAATTTGTAGAAAGCATTTAGTAGCAGCGTATGTACTAATTACATAAACTAATAATTATTAGATATTGGTGTGCATATACGGATAGTTAAGCACTATGTATAACAAATATAAGAATGTATAAAAACTCTTTAGTTTTACTAATTGCTCACCGAACTTGTCTAAATATATCAACGAAAATTTTAGTTTTTGTTTTAGTTAATTAACGTCCGTTTCTGGCAACTGAAGTCTACATCAATAAATCTGCATTTTATTAATAACGGTGATTCTGAAAGAATACGTTGACGATATAACATTTTGAAAATGAATATGAAACAAATATTGAAGACCAGAAGACTGACTTCTTGTGCAATGACAATATATATTATAACTTCGATGTATTGAGGGGATGTTTAAATGTTTTAATAACTGATATTGCTTGCAAAATAGCCTTCATTTCAAATTTACAACTGTTCAATTATCTCAAAATTTAAAGCAACTGGCATAAGACAATTTATTGTAAACGAGGTTTGTATAGGAAATAAAGAGAAATCAGCTGAAATTATAATATGAAAAGAATCATAATCAGAATACACTTTATTTTGGATTGAAACATTTACAGTTTATCATCCCTATACATTGTACGATACAAGATATAATCAAAGTCAAGTACACCGCTTAAGCACATAACAAAACAGAGTTTTAGCATTCAAACCATAATAGAATACATGCTAATATGACTTTACGCGGAAGGTAAATTTGGAATGTTTACTAATACTTTAAGCAGAAAGAAGGTTACAGCGTGTTTTAAGTACACATGTAACGTACGTTAATAGCTTTGCAATTACAACTTCATTGTTGGAACTTAAAAGCTGAGTCAGTTTTGACATATTTGGCCTCGTTCTAAAATAATTTGGAATATATCTTTGTCTAACAATCTGGTACTTTTCACATATAAATATAAGGTAAAACTCGTCTTCAATGTCTCTACTGCCTCATACATCACAATATCTCTGTTGCCGTTATATACGATGTCTACCATAGCGACCAATTTCAATTTTCATTGTATGGCAAGAAATACGTAATTGGGTCACATATTTAAGCTTACTGTATGGTATGTACATGTTAAGATAGTGTTCATACCCATATACCCATAAAAGCGTATATATCATTTGACTCCTACATCAAGATTTGCTTAACCTTTTTTATACAAAACTCACTCACGACGCAGTACTCGTAAATAATTAACCCTTATCATCCCTTCTCGTCCCTTCTCAACCCTTGAACACTCTCTGACCTGCAGAAATTTCACTGACCTCCGAGTATCATACATTTTGGATCCTGATGAGTTACTTGGTGTCTCATCTGGACCCATTTTGTTTGCCAAGACACGTTTGGGAAGAATTTACATATTAAAAGTATATGTTGCTTGTTTTCGAAAGTATCAAGCAAGTACCTGCTTTTTTAAATTAAGAATACTTCCATAGATTATGGCGGAATTTAAAAGGTATACTTTGTTTGTTGCATTTATTTTGATAATGATATAAATCAATGAATTAGGCAATTATCAGTTTGCTGATACGACTTGATATTTGGAAACTAAACAAGATAAATGATTCCATTCTGATAAACAACATTATTATACTGCAAATTAAAATCCTCGATTTTGATTGGTCAATTAGCCATGTATAAAAGCCGTGTATCCCTCTAACTTCTGATGTATATACGGAGTCATGAGCAACAACGGAATTTCCCCTGTCGAGGGCCTCGCTTCATTGTTACAACAAACTAAAAATGGCCGACTAGCTTCACTTCGTCGATTCGATCCAAACAACCGCTCTCAAACGAAATAACAAGAGTTTGGGGCGGAACAAGGTTATCCATTGAGAAAAACATTTTTGTTATAGTTGTTGTATAACAATGTAAAAGAACCCGATATGTGGCGAAGGTCTTATTCTGCTCTGATGCTGCAAATATTGTCAAAGTGCTTGTGCACGTACCGATTAGCCCCCAAACCCCCGCTTTTACAAAAACAAACCACACCCAATTCGATTCAGATTTTATTCATGCACATGCGTGTAGTACACGTACCTGTAAATTGCAGTTTAACTGCTCCTTCCAACGCCCATTTGTTTGAATATTATAAAACCGTCATTTTGACGTCATCCAAATGACGTCGGAATTGCGCCAATTATTTTTAACCGTTCTCATGCTAAAAAATGGTGTCTGCTTAAACGCGAAAAGTTTTACTAACGTCTGATTCTTTCAATCCTTTGAGAAACTAATGCTCTTGGAAGATCCCTTTCTATCCACAATTGTAATGAGCTGGTTATTATACAGATATTACAAGCCCTTACCTTACAGTATGAGGTCCCTGAGGGGAAGCAAAACGACGCCTACATTATCAACGCAATTTAACTGCTACAAATATTAAACTTTGCAGTATTAATAAAATCGTTATACAGATCATTGGCGGGATATCTGAAGTTTTATTCCCTTCTGAGGAAAATACATGTAGCCCTCGCCTAACGGCTCGGGCAACACGAATTCCTCAGCAGGAAACAAAAAGTCAGATACCCCGCCAATGATCTGTATAACTAATACAATGTCTGCTCAAATTTCTGATTTGCTGACTTCTGATTCTATCAAACCTTTGAGAAACTATTGACCACGGGCAAACATTTTGGGTCCTGATGAGACGCCGATTTATTCGATCAATGCAAGATAAGGTGTGTTTTGTTTGAGACTTGTTAACTACAATATTCTATGATGTAAATGATGTGCAGATACTATTTGTGAACAGTAGCACAATTTGCACAATTAAGAACAATATGAAATAAAACTTTCCTTGTTAAACCTGAATTGGTAAACAGAAGCAGCCCATGTTTTGGGTAATGTCATCTTATTTCGTACACATTTCAGAGACAATAGTTTCAGAGACTATACTTTAACTCGTTCGCTACCGTATTGTTGCCGTCCGTGAAGTTTTATGTTAGTTTAAACATATTCATTGCACACAATATACATGCATGAGATTGGACTACGAGTTTTTGCAACATTATGCCTGCTTCCAAATTTGTTTGCAAATGCATGCCTAAACACGTTTGGAAAGAATTTACATCATTAGATTTGACTTCCTTTTAATTTCAACAACACAATAATAGCATTTAACAGTCATGGTCCTGATAAGATGCTGAGATATTCGGCCTCTCATCTAGATCCAAACTGTTTTGAATTCGCTATTTAAAACGAACGAGATAAGCGGTGGAGCGGTTAATGCCTTATAAGTCGAGAGGAGTTTCGAAATGTAGCATAAAAAGATATAACACAGCAGCAACTGAGACCCGTACCCAGGATTAAAAACAAATGACCGGCGCCTAGCTCAATTAATGTTTACGTAATGTCGAGTAATGTCTACGCTGGCGCCGAACGCAACTGTGGTGGATCTCAATCAGAGTGCAAACATCCTTCGGCATTGCATTTACTTTTTCATGTTGTTCGATGCCGAATTAGAACGAACCTTGCGTAAAATATGAGCTATGGTGTTTAGTATTAGGGTCATAGGGATGAAGTAAAGAGGTATATTGCTCTACGTCACTCGCTTATTTCTAATCCCAACCTATTTCTAGTGTACCTGCATTTCTAATGAGTATAAGCTGTATAGAGTATGGCGGAGAAACATCTACAAATCTAGTAGATCAGAATCCCTCTGAGGCGCCCGATAATTTAATAAACATGGGTGTCTTTAAAAGCAAGCGACCGCTTAATGCAGGATGGAAGTAATGCGGAAAGCTTTCTTTATATATAAACATTCGTCCTGCATTAAGCTTCCACCTGCCTCAACGCGAAGAATAAGACATTTTGGTAGCCAATTTTCCTGTAGAATCTTATCCTGCTAGCACAACCTGGCTCGTTTATCAGATGGTACTAAACGACACAAGATCCTTATCTGAGCAGACGTTTGTTCTTCACAGTGGGGTACGAATTAAGCTGGACCCGTTGAATGTGGTCTTGCCGGAAGCTAGTACATAACGCATATTGAAAAACGTCTTAATTCTCCACCAAACTCTTTGTCATGACCACTCTTTGGAATCGTCTCGAACTTTTATAAAGAATGTTCACAACATAGGGTTTGACGCAGAATTGACGAATCTAGTATGTGTAAGTCTGTTACAAGCTAACATTGATTCTATATTTATCAAGTGTTATTTTGTATATTTAATCTGCATATAATGACGTTGTCTCTATCTTGAAGTAACTTGACTATATATTGTTACATGGACTTGACGGACTAATATAGTGAAGTATGTTAATACATTTGTTACTCAGTATTATCGCTGTCATTTCAATAAAACGTCTATTTCTGACACACAGCATCTCTGTTTTTAACCCTTCGCTTGATGAATTTTAAAATACATTTCTCCTTCTTTACCTATGTCCTGTTGTATAATTACATATATCTTCACTGTGTACAAGCATTTCTCTGTGCAATCACTGCTGTGGAGTGCAATGGTTGCACAATCAACTTGTAAATAGTGCAGACCCTGATGAGACAGCTCCTGCAGGAACTGTCTCATCAGGGTCTTCACTATTTACAGGTAGGTATATTGACGTGAATAGCAAGCGAATGGTTAATATCTGGACCATACATTACATTACAGTAGAACTTGTCTCAAGCGGAGGTCGGCGTATTTGTATGTAAGGTAAGTGGTAGCTTTATCCAGGGGAAGAGTAACACAGCCAACCCCCTGCATTAGTTTTGCCCTGCATGAAGCAACCACCCACACTTATGTTCAACAAATTGATGACCGCTTAGGACAGGTTCTACTGTATTTAAAGATTAAAATGACAAGAATACTCTAACATTTACGCATTCAAATTCTCAGACGCCTTTACTGTCGATCAAACCGAATCATTGTTATTCATATGTGCGAGTATCCAATCTATGTTGGATTGTTTTTACACTTAATATGTTAGTGATTTGGATGCGTGCAAATGTAAAGTATTCCTGTTGGTTTCACTTTTCGAAAATAACCTGTTGAGTGTAAATATTAGAGTTCAAGTCAAATATGCAGATAGTTTATCCAATTCCCTTTAAGGAATAAATTTTATTTATCGAAACATAACATTATAGCCAACTTTTTAATTTGTATTATTACGAATTTTACGATGTGTGTTTATGAACTATTTTCATTTGAGAAATTCAATATTGAAGCCACGTGTTACAGGTGTGATTAGACGAAACAGTTAATTTGATATAATCTGTATCGACCATCACCACGTCTCATCTGCGCTTTATGACACATTTATTATCACAGTGCCTTTAAACTCAACTCATTTACTCGCTCCTATATATCAACTATTCAGAGTATCAATTGTGGCAACGTATAGTGACGGTATGAGATTGTAGGACACAGAAACAGATAAAAGATGCGTAGTCATATACTAAAATGTTCTTTCTTCACCAAACCATATGTTGTGACCACTGTTTAGTATCGTCTCGAGGAGACGATTCGAAGGAACGGTCACAACATAAAGCTTGTTTGAGAAATAAAGAAGTTATTTTTGAAAATGTTTTCATTTACGCATCTTATCAGGATCTCAGGTGTACGGAACCAATGACGCTATGTTCAAAGTTTAACATATTCCACTAGATAAGCAGAGCAGACATATGTCAATCACAAAATATATAAATCAGGGTTTGAGGATTCCAGTAACGTAGTGTTAACATCCCTGATTTTGAAAACGGTACTTTATTTCTTTCAATCACTTGTTTCGTTTTGACATCGCGTAAAAAATGTTAAACCCGATGTTAAACAGCAGTCCAATGGAACTTTGCAAAAATAATAATAAGTGTCAGTTAGGGATTCAAAGTGTGAAATCACATTAAGCACAAATGTATAAAGAGCTAGAACCCAGACCACATCTTGCTGAGGAAAGAATCGAACGATTTGATCTGCTCATGAATCATATAGCCTGTCATACACTGTGGTGCTGCAAAACCAACATCATTTATACATTAACTTTTGCATGCTCTTTTGAAATGGTTTTTAAAAAACAATGTATCGTACGTAAATAGTTTAATACCAATTAAACGCCATAGACTATATTAACATTGATGCAACTCATTAAATGTTTGTGTATAATATCTACCATTGAAACAATCCACATCGACAGTTAAGTCACTCGTATCTGCACGCTATAAAGATCAAATCGATGTTTTCATCCGTTGTAAATGAACCACAAGTTAATCTATGCAATCAATATACTCTGCACTTGAAATTTATTGTGTAATAGTTTTAAAGACTGGTTAAATGATATGCAAAACTAGACCTTAGATTGTTAGACATGACATCGTACGATAGCACGATCTATATTACTCTCAAAATAGAAACAGTTCAAGGCCAAAAGCAATAATTATGAGATTGTATTTAGATTCCAGTTTTCCCCGATAATACAGTATTATCAAGATTTGCCTCAATTTGTTATACCCACCAGTTTTCGTAAACATCTGCATATACAGTAAACCTCTCTAAACCGGATGTTACATTTAATCTAGATATCGGTCTTGGAGACAGGTAACAACTTAATGCAGGGTGAAAGGCGTGCAGAAAGCTCCCCATGGAGCTTTCTCCACGACTTTCACCATGCATTAAGCAGCCACCTGCCATTAAAGTATCTAAATTCTGGAATAGGGTTTCTACTGTACATGTAGATAATGCTGTATATGTGTTTAGTTTGACCAGCACGCCGTAACAATCAATAAAAATGTTATCATCTGAGAAATCAAGAACCATTTTACAATGCGTTAAACTATATTGACTATATTGTTTGTCGTTCTTCCGATTATGTAGTGATTTGTTAAATATAGCTTGTCATACCGCTTACACCTCGATATGGTACCTTGTCGTAGACGTGACGTTTGAGTCTACACTGTTTGCAATGTCGTTTAACACTTTTTTCAAAGAAAGTGACTCATATAATAGAACATATTAACCCTTTCGCTGCCAATGCCGGATCTGTGATCACCTATGCAAACAATTTGGATCCAGATGAGACGCCGAGTAACACGGCGTCTCATCAGGATCCAAATTGTTTGTTAATGTTACTATGTTTTTGAAACAAAAATTAAGAAAATAAAAAAAAAATGAAAATTTATAGCAGACGACAAAGTTAGCAGACGACAGAGTTTGGCAGCGAAAGGGTTAAGGCAATCGCTTTGTGAATGAACACAGATGACTGCTTAACCCTTTCCGTATTATATATTCATTAAAAAAAAATTGACATCATAATTATATGTATTAGCTGATTTTGTAATGACATATGTCAACAGAAGTTTTTGGAATAGGTAGAAACTGCAGAATTAGGGACCTATTAGCAAACAGGGCGGACCCTGATTAGGCGGATCGGACAGAAACAGTCTGAACTGGATCTACTCTGTTTACAAAGGTGTAGTCATTTGGAGGTACTGTAACAACTCGATACTATTTTAGTAATGCAAAATTGATGCCTTTAAGCTTAAGGCAGGTGACCGCCTAATTCAGGAGTCATGCAGAAACCTCCTAGAGGAGCCTTCTGCATGACTTTCACCTTGCATTATACCCCGCTGTCTTAAAGACCGATACAGATACTTGATTTATTGTTCGAACAATTGAGGTTTCACTGTATATGAAAGACTGAACCTGCGATTAATTGATATATTTCTTACCATGACCCAACGATATAGAGTGTTAACGAATGATATCATTTATTTTGCGCACGGTGAATCTTATTTCGCCTACTCTATTCATCACAGACAAGAGTTGGCCCGTCAGTGAAAATCTAACTCTTTCACCATTATTGCCAACCTTAGGGATGGTCTCCAGTTAAGGTACAAACAGAACGCCTAGTTATTTGTAAATGGTTAAACACAATATATGTATATTGTAAAATACCACACAGGCAATATAATAACTCTTTTTCTGATAGAAACACATTTTTTCGCACCTTTGCAAACAGAGAAGACCCGGATCACACATCTAATGTGAGTCGTCTTATCAGGGTCTGCTACCATGCTAGCGCAGCATAAAACGGACACATGAAGACAGTTAACCCTTCTCTTGCTGAATTTTAAAATACATGTTTCCTTCTTTACCCATGCCCTGTTGTATGATTACACATATCTACACATATCTTCACTGTGTATAAGTATTTCGCTGTGCAATCACTGCTGTGGATTGCACTGGTTGCACAATCAACTTGTAAATAGTGCAGACCCTGATGAGACAGCTCCTGCAGGGTCTTCAGAATTTACAGGTAGGTTTATTGACGCGAATAGCAAGCGAAGGGTTAAGAAGCAAAACCACGACTAGAACGGAGGGTGAAATATTTCTTTTTATAAATGAATAATGGCGTATGTCATATATTTTAGAGATAACTTAAATCATAAAGCTACTTACCTATTGTTAAAAATTAATTAAGCAGTAGAGTTATTGTTTCTTTACTAGGTTCCACGTAATATCCTTAAGATAAGATTGAAGATAAGACTGTGTTTACTATATGCACATGGCATATATATTTGTGAAATCTTCATGATGAAGAGTGATCTATTGTTTGAAGCTGCCAGGAGAATTATTTTCTATGATCTTGTAGAAAGTTACAATGCAAATGGGGATCAGGAATATTCCTTCATCAAATTTACCAACACGTGCACCTTTTATAAGCGTTTACTTCCGAGTGTTCGTTAAGCATTTTAGAAAAAGGATACTGGGACTGTATTAACTTGTAGAGTTTGTATATTGTGATGGTATACTTGTCATATCGAGCGGCCAAAGCTCTCACGTTACGTGCATTTGCCGATATATAAGGCATATTTCTAGATTTCTCGTTATAAATAATTGAGATGCTGTCAAATATGTCTGATTTGTAGAACAAATGTGCGTTATTACTTGAGTTCTGATACTAGCTAAACTGTAAATGTATACCAGTACACGCCGACGAACTGTAAATGTATACCAGTACACGCCGACGAACTGTAAATGTATACCAATACAAGCCGAAATGTAAATGTACACCAGTACACGTCGAACTGTAAATGTACACCAGTACACGCCGAACTGTAACAAGAAATTATCCCCGTCGCCGCCGAATAAACTTCATGTGCGAAATCTATCATATGTTTAAGGTTTTAAAGTGTGTTTGTTTGTGTTGTTTGGATCTTGTTGAGACTCCAAGCTTCATCGGGGCACAAAGTGTTTGTGAATGTTATCAGGAATTTACCTATAGCTAGGAAACAATTGAGGTATATCAGGAATCTTGTTGTTGTAGGGGTTTGGTTTTGTTATCTAGAATGTCCCAATGGTTACACATCGTTTAGTTCCCCATTGTTAACGTCAAAAGTGTAAAGCACTTACAGTAATCTGACTCATACTTTACCAAACAGTCCCGACACGGGACCAAGCAGCCCGCTCCAAAAGCGAATGTTGTATCGAATGAGCTATCGTGGCAACTAGAATTTGTGTAACATTCTCACATTTATAAGTCGACACTGCTAATTAAGTATATGATATTTATGAATAAGACTGAGGTAACGGCAGCCATCTGGTTGGTATTATTTGCTATATCAATCAATGTCAGATTGGGTATACCAGAATACAATGGTTTAAAGATAATTCGATTTGGTAAATAAGTGCGTCCCAAGTTATCATTGAACAATGTCACCAGTAGATGGTAAAAGTGTTGCTTGCGTGACCCGGTGGTGCGAATGCAAATGACTACACAATGACACGTATACGTGACACCTTCTGTTGAATATGATCTCCATTTTGTACAATGATTTTCCCTAGTTCTACTGACATTGATGGGTGAAATTGTGGCCCACGTATCCGTCGAACTTTGTTTGATCAATGACACATGTAACCCTTTAACCGGGCCTTGAAGACGGGTCTTTGATATCATATGCAAACATTTTTGAACTATGTTAGACGCTGAGTTAGAAACGCTAAATTATGTAAGAAACGCAACGTTTATTACATTACAGGTGGTACATTCTAATATCGCAAATGAACGTATTTAGGTGTGTTAAAGGAAGCAAGCTGCCGGTGTAAAGATGCCCGCTCAATAAAAGAAAATTATTCGGAAAGGTTATTGTGCTGTAAGGACGTTAAACTGTGTTGTTTAACACTTCCGCTGCCAATGCCGGATCTGTGATTACCTATGCAAACAGTTTGGATCCAGATGAGACGCCGAGTAACTTGGCGTCTTATCAGGATCCAAACTGTTTGTTGCTGTTACTATGTTTTTGAAACAAAAATGAAGAAAATCAAAAAATGAAAATTTGTAGCAGACGACAAAGTTAGCAGACGACAGAATTTGGCAGCGAAAGGGTTAACCCCTATGTCCCTGTAAAACAAATGTATGTTCACGTTTAGATCAGTTGTCCAAGTGTCATGACACAAGCTTTGAGAAACTATTCGCAAAGTGTCAAACAGTAAGGATCCTGAGCCACTCGGCATCTCGTCCGGATCGAAGCTGTTTGCAAATTCGACTAAAGGGTTACATCACATTGGCTTACTGTCCGTATATAATATGGGTGTGTATATTGTTGATGTTTTAAACCTTACAACGCTGAATTTTCAAACGGACTATTCCAACATTCAAAAGGTCAAGTTCACGATCAAAATTAGGGATTTATTTTAAAGAAACGTGTAACATGACAAACAGTGCAGGGTCATGAGAGGGTGTTTCTAGAAGTCCTCTCATCTTGGTCTTGACTGTTTGCAAACATAAGTGACTCGTGTCCCACGCAGTAAGGGTTAAAGGACAATGCATTTTGAATTCTGCGACACCAGTTTATATTTACACACAAAACGTACTAATGCACACAGCGTACTATGCATTGTCAGTTTACAGTACAACTTCTCTATAACGGCCACTAAATTACATCAAGCATTTTGTGTTAAAAGCAGGTGGCTGCTTAAAGCAAGGTGAACGTAAAACAAAACGATCCTATAGGAGCGTTATGTTTTACATTCACCTTGCTTTAAGCAGCCACCTGTTCTAAATATCAGCTAATTAACACAATTTAGTGGTCGTTATAGAGAGGTTTTACTGTATATTTATATATAAAACATACTAATGAAATATAGTGTACTTTGTGTTTTAACATCTGTTACAAAACACTTATATATAACCGCATGATTACTGAAGAAACTGATATAAATAGATTATAATGGTCAAGGCTTTTGTTTTATAAATGTAAACGTATCATTGACACAAGTATATGCTGTAGTATGTAATTAAATGGAACGGAACACGTCGGACAAATGAAAATGTATACCTACATAGAAAGCTGTTGACAAAGGCATCTAAATACGTGTCTAGTGAAAGGTGTACATGAATGAGTACACATCAGCATGTGCATTTATTATCTGTGTTAAAACAGTCATTTTATCCCTCACATGGTTTTGGGTTTCATTCAAAAAATTTTTTTTGTAGAAACACACTTCACAAATGAAAATTACATTAATTCAAAATCACACATACATGTATTTAGACTAGTTTACTAATGCAGCGTAAAATGGGTAAACTGTACTGATAATAAACCGTGCATTCCTCACTATTCATTAACATGAGCCAGTAAACAACGTACACTTAAGCACATGAAAAACTCAAAGGATAAACAATAGACTCTCCTACTTCCTCAGATAACGAGGTATTGACAATACTTGTGGCAGCTCCTGTGTCTGTAAATAAACAAGACATTCTCCTAGATCTCTTCATATAAATAATATAGATGCTGTCAAATGTGTCTGGTTTGTGGAAGAAACGTGTGATATATCTTAACTCACAGCCCTAATATCAATAATGTTGGAACAGTAATGAGTAATCGGTTTATGCTTACGTCGTATTGTTTATCTTGAACATTTTCCCCAGGCTAACTATTTCAGGCAAAACAATTTGCAAATGTTCCCTATAAATTCGATACACTGCAAAAGTTTTGAAAGTCGATCAATGGTATCGTATTGATAGCAAGGCAAAATTCCGTGTGCAGGACATGGGCGTTAGGCTTGTTGTGACAATTGGTCCGCCCATCATAAAAAGCAGAACACTACCCAATGTCAGATCGGACATATTCTACAAATAGTTAAAACGCTCTCATCATGATATATGATACAATCAGCTGTAGGACTGTCCGTTCCTATGTCGCGTATCAATTATTGGTGCGTATGAAGCGTTATCGTTCGTTAAGCGGGCTGCTCGCAGTTCCATATTATTTGACAATAGCTCACCCATCTTCCCGACAGTAACATTACAACGTCCCTGGCATTGACCTGTCCATAGTTTTGATATATAGCTGGGGTAATGGGTAGCGATTCATGGATGGAAAATAGCTGACTCGGTTTTATTGAGTCTGTTAATGAGTAGTTATTAAAAGAGCAATACTTCTCACACCCCTAGCACTGGTTTAAGCAGCATTCAATTGCCAATACAAATAATATCAAAACTAATAATCCCTCAACTATCAGTTGAAAATGCATGTTTTATAGCTGACTGTCCACATTGTCCAGGCAGTACCAATTGATTTGATTTCACCGTTTCTGACGCAGGCTGTTTTGCATTCATTTATAAAGTACCAATGAAGGTTTCAATGGTTTACATTTGCATTTTGTTGATCAAGCAAAGATGTTTCACACAACATATGCTTTTTCATGTATAATTAACCTCTAAGTCTGTGTTCTGATATATAACATAGTCCTAATGATCTTCCCGACCCTAAAGCAACAGACCATTG
Source organism: Azorinus chamasolen (assembly GCA_963576725.1). Taxonomy (NCBI): domain Eukaryota; kingdom Metazoa; phylum Mollusca; class Bivalvia; order Cardiida; family Solecurtidae; genus Azorinus; species Azorinus chamasolen. Next base: position 27,520,451 of record OY755242.1, read on the forward strand.
ACCAACTGTATGATAACGATATTGCGTTAGCGTGACCTTTTTACCAGAGCGATGCTACAAATTGAGCAGACATTTCGACCGAACGCAAGTGCTAATTACCGGAAATGACAAATGACTTGCGGGTATAATGACTTTCCCTGCTTTCCAGTTTTGTTCTCGTACTGGGTCGTGGTATTCCAGACCATTGTCAGGAATTCTAATTAACCAATAAACCAATCAGACCGGCACAAAACGTTACTGTAATAAAAGAGTGTCGGTCCGTAGTATTTATTTTTGGAGATTTGTACTTTATGATTACTTTAGTCGACTATTCTCCACTCATTACCAAACAATAGTCATTTGTTCAACCCTTTTAATGATTCGTTACGAACATGTGTATGCCCAATATACGAAAGTCGTTTTAACCCATTCCCTCATAGGCTTTTTTAGACCCAGCATTTTTTTTACTATTTCTACTGAAAAGGAGCATTTGCTGGAAAAAAGGAAATGTTTACAGTTTTCGAAAACATTGCGATAAATAGAGCATTCAATTCTATGGAGAATATGTTATATTTATCACAATAGTTTCAAAACATAATTTTACAGGGGTGTCAATATGAGGGAATGAGTTAAATATTATCCGAAATTAATCGCACATATGTCATTTATTTTGACATAGATTAATATATGTGCAAACACGTTTTAAGGAATCCTGCAACCGCTGTTGGATCATTGAAGCAAGTATAACTGAATCGAGTTTATTGTTTATTCCAAATGTTCTACAAATTATATGTAATATACAATATGTATTTTGGATAACTAGCGACACAGCATGGCAAATGAAACACGTATGATTTTGTTTAATTCATCTAATACAACCGATCCATAGAAATACACATATAACAATGCCGTTCAATTCTAATACAGCCGATCTCAAATAAATTTTACATTACACTTGTGCAGATGAGAACATAATACTCGATTTGAGAGTGATGCTTCCATCCCGAGGAATGTGCTCATATAAAAATGAGAATAGAAGACTACATTTGAAAGTGACACCACAACAGAAGCGGATTGCAGGTACTGTATTTAACACCCAGTAGGTTAATTCCTAAATTTGACGAAACTTCGTACATAAACATACCGACTGTTTATTTATTCCCACAATCGTACAAATGGTCTGTTAAACGATTACGGTATCTAAAATGAAAGCAATAACACTTTTTCTAGTCTTATCGTCATGAACGAATATCTATAATTGACAGGCTTGATGTAATACTCACGGTTTCGGAACGCTGGCGATCTAATGAACCCATAACACGTCAGATAAGTGTAAAATAAGAATGTATAACGAATTATATATCGTAATAGACCAGCCCGACAGATTTCTACGCTACTCACAGAAAAAGGTCACGCATGTCTACTACATTTTCCTTAACCCTTTACATAATGGATACGTCTTTTAACACATTTGCATCAAGAGAAGATCTGTTTCGACTATAGCAAACAACCCCAGTGGTCAAATACAACTAATTAGTATGCAGTAAAATCCCTCCAATGCGACCACTTAATAAATAAACATGGCCGTCTTTATAAGCAGGTGGTTCCTTAATGCAGGACGAAAGTTATGCAGAAAGCTCCTATAGGAGCTTTCTGCATAACGTTCGTCCCGCATTAAGTTACCACCTGTCTTTGCCACTGTGAATTATGCCCCTTTTGCTGGTCGCATTAAAGGGGTTTTACTGTACATGATGCCATGAAATACTGTATACATATGCATTATGTAAGGAGTTGAAACATAATATAAGGTGGTTGCTATTGAACTTCTTTTTGATCGATGATATTTAAAACATTGATGCAGATTTGCTTTTTAAAGAATGCAGCGATGATGGCATTTAGGAACTTTTATAGTTGAACGTCATTACATTTTATATATCACTATAATTATGTTTAATTCTAGTTCTTCGTTCATCGCGACCCGGTTGGTACGTGCAAACAGCTTGGATCCAGGTTAGACGCCTAGTCACTCGGCGTCGAACTTGGTTCCATGTTGGTTGGTTGGTTGAGAAGGCGACACTATTTTCTAACAGTTTGGCACTAAAATTACTGTAGATCACTTTAGGAGGTACGCATTTAGGATACGTGCTAAACTATCCAGGAAGTGATATGCTGAAATATCTTCGGTCGAATCAGTGTCGCTAATCCCAAAGGGTATCTTTTATTAATAACACACCAGAAACCGTTAGACTGCGAGTCCATGTACTATTAGACAACATATCGCCAGCGTGATATCGATCAAAAATTATAAGCAACTAAGTATACGAAACGAAAAGGAGTAGCGACCACAATGGTTTTCCCCTGTGTCTTAATTATCTCAGTATGCCAAACCGAGTACGGAATCTTGAACAAACAGACCGTGACGAATGCTGCTATACTTAATCTAAGAACGGCACTTATTAGTTGTGCAATTCTTTTGTCTGGATAGTTGTAATTTATTGTTTATATGAGGCGTTACCGACATGTTTCGAGAAGATACATTCAGGTTAATTAGGCCCGAACAATATAGAGTAGAAATATCTGTGATCTTTGCATAGCATACATATAGTTCTGGAATGATGAATAGATTTAAACGTTTTCGTGAAAGTGAACCGACACTCATCAAACATGTCGGTAGTTTTAACAACATAAGACAACTCGTTGGAAGAACACGTACGGTGATTGAGAATTGAACAAATACTTGTAACACTGAATGAGTGCGCGCGCCTAACATTAAAACCGTGCATACAATATTACAAAACGTATCTGTCTTATCCAAAACGAACCATAATTTTAATGTGAGCGGGTAAAACTTACACAAAACATATGCAGTATGTATCCTTAAAATTATATTGGACTATTATATGATAATGGTATCTTCAAAGAAAGCAATATAACTATTTTAAGAAATGACGTCATCAGCTAAGATATATAACTGACAGCGTTGATGTGATACGCCATGCATACACCATGCTTGGGAGATCTGAAGGTCTAAGTTCGCCACAAAACGACGTTTCCAGATAAGTGTAAACTGCCAAACTATTACGGATTGTATTTTGTTTGCAATTCTAAGAATACCAAACAATGGTGCGCAGTTAAACTAAAGGTCTCAGAATCTATGTTAGTGCTGTTCCCAACCACTAGGGGAGGATTATTATATATGACAGTCGATGATACATATTTATAAAGTGAGGATTTAGGTATCATGCAGTGTTTTATTTATTCAGATATGTCTTAGCCAAATACAATCACATCTATATTATTTCAAAAGCAGACAGAAATAGTCTGAAGTAGTTGGTCTACTGTATTTGCAAATGCCTATATACGCGTATGTATAGAGTTACGAGTAACCTTATCTGTTATTGAATAAGTGGTATTAAGTAGGATATTCTTCGAGAGCAAAAGCAGCAATGTGAAAAGAAAACATTGCGGATGCGGTTTTGTTGAGCCCGTTCATGAGCAGGTATTAAAGGTGCAACATTGCTCACGACCCTAGCACCGGCTTAAGCGGTATTCAATATTCAAAGGTAACAAATGACCCCGAAGCACCAGAAAATATAACACCACTGAAAATAAAGTACGGGGCTACGTTTTGCGGCCGCTACACAATCACCTAATACCTGTTGCTGTGAAGTACATAAGTTCTGAAAGTAGGAGATCCATCGAAAGAAAAAGCAGCAATGTGAAAAGAGAAAATTGCAGACTCGGTTTTATTGAGTCTGTTCATGAGTAGTTTTGGTGGAAAACGGTATTTACTCCAGTTAGTCTCCATCATAACAGCATCAAGGGCAGGTATATATATCAAACTATTGATATGTTGCTAGGTTGCAATATTGCATAGTCGCCAAAACTAGTAAAGGTTTGTTAATTCAGGTCTATATAGTTTTAATTTATTGTAAACGAAAATGTTCGATCACAATTTATCTTTATCATAGTGTTGCTCATTGGTACTTCACAACAGTAGGTGTCAAGTGCTTGTGTGGCGGCCGTAAAATGTCGCCCGTACTTCATTCTCAGTGTTGTTATATTGTCTGGTCCTTCGGGATCATTAGTTTCGATAGTATAAGTTTTGAAAATTGAATACTGCTTAAGCCTGCGCTAGGGGTGTGGATAGTGTTGCACTTTTAATTAATACTCTTGAACAGACTCAATAAAACCGAGTCTGCATTTTTTCTTTTGGCATTGCTACTTTTGCTTTCGTAGGATCACACACTTTCAGAATATATTGCTTACCATTTCAACGCATCAAACCGACCATGTACTGGAAGTATTGTAATGTTACTGAAAACTTTGCTACACTTCACTGGATAGAAATAAGTTTAAATGTTAGAGCATGACCAATATTAGCAAACTATGTCCCACCTTTAAAGCTATAACAAGTATTAGACGATACGGATCAATCCGTTATATGGATAAGGCTATCATTTTCTCTATCAAGTGAGTATTGAATCGCAGTTACATGTGAACACTCCATGAACATGTTTCAACGATGTTTTTGTGAACTTCTTTGGTTTTATGTAGGTTCCTTTGGGGGGCTACAGTAGGGCATGGTAAAACCAGAGTAATCAATATAATGAAATATTACCACAGTCAGTATTCAGCTTCATTTCTCACGTTTAGAGATATACCAGACTTCCCCGGAGACTTGTGTTCCATGTGCTAAAATAAAGAACAAATACGCAGCGAAATTATAAGATTTGCTACTTTGAGGCGATCAATGAAATGACATAGCGTATATCGAGTATTTATGAATATGCACCAACTTGTTGTAAAACTTTTTCTGATAGGGATACATTTTCACGGCTTTACTAACGGAATAGACCAATATTAAACAGCTCCTGTAGGAAACGTCTGATCAGGGTCCGCTCTGATTGTATGTGGAATATATAGATCTAAGTCTACAGTTTTGCCACGGTCAAGTATCATTGTGTCTATATTGTATTATAAAGTGTATCTCATTAATGTACACAGCATCATTATTTCTTACACGAATATTCATTCAGGTAAAGTGTTTGATATAGAAGGGCATGAAGCTATGACTTTTACATAACAGAGATACCATACACCATGAAAACATGTTTTTATATATACTCATTTGGCATTGTAATGACAGCACTGATGTCATCATGGTGCAATGTCCGTCCTACATCGCCATGAGTATGCCACTTAACTTTTCTGACATTATTTGTTTCACAGTTTTACGGTTTATTAGATGATGTTGGGGTGCCGTGTCGTTTTGTTTTTGACGCACACCCAGTAGGACTGGTTTTCCTACTTTTGAATATAATTTTGTCTAAGCGTCGTACCTTAAGTAATGTAGTTGTCTGGAAGGAGAGTTAACTTAACAATTTGACTGGGGTAAAGATGGGATAAGCGTGAGGCTGGGTACCCATAAAGCTGGTTTAAGCCCCCAGTAGTCGTGTAAGCTACTGACCATTCCAAGGCGGTACTCCTGCTTTTACCCTATAGTCTACTTTGTTTTATATATACAGTAAAACCTCTCTAAACCGGACCTTCAATTAAGTATCAATATTGGCCCTTAAGAGAGATGGTAGCTTAATGCAGGGTGAAAGTCATGCAGAAAGCTCCTCGAGGAGCTTTCTGCATGACCTTCACCCTGCAGTAAGCAGCCGCCTGCCTAAAAGTATCTAAATTCTTCTCTATTAGAATTCCGGTTTAGGGAGGTTTTACTGTAGTCAATGTTTTGTATTTTGTGCATTGCGTCACGTTTAGCCTGGTACCTGTACTTCATGTTTGGAAGGGTTTGCAGTGCCCTTGTGTGTGCCGCTCACTCTAGGACCATTTTTCTCACATTAACTTTCTATGAGGATTGTTTATTTGGCAATAATTATCAAAACCATAGATATATATATCTCGGTTGAGACAAACTGACACAATAAATGTTTTAAAATGTGAAAACATTAAGACATTTCTGTACTTCTAAATGCTCGAATGAACTGGCAACATTGATTACAGCAACTTTACATTTCTGCGCATCCTTTTATATGTCCCCTGATACCATGTGAGTCAAACATCGCAAACAATTGGCGAATGTTAATAAAATAAATTTTGGAAATTTTACAGTGCTGTAAAGATGTCATAATTTGTTTTCAATTGATGTTGGAGCACTGCCAGTGAGTGTGTTTTACGTTTGTTTACAAAGCACTATTGAACTTTACCAAGGATATATGTTTTGAATTTGGCGTCATGATCTTAGAAAGTATAAAGAGTTTTGAATATTACTTCCTGTAAAAACATCATATACAGATAAAGTTTCGTGTAACTCATATATATTTAGACTTTTAACTTAAAGGGCAGCTTTATGAGAAAAGCCAAATGTCGTATTTGCAATCAATATGCGATTTAATTCATTCGGTCAGCTGCAATTTTAATTAATATCATAATTGCACTTTTTATGTGGAGGTTCATTTAAAGTATAGTGTGAGACCAACAATGAGTGATAATTTAAATCGCTACAAAGTACAGTTAAGGAGATAACGACTGAATAAACGACTGGTGATAAACTTTAGTTCGACGTTCTGCGAAATTGTGATTCAAATACAGTAAAAACCCACTAAGGCGTCCACATAAAAGAGGTATAATTCTGGGTGCTAGATGCAGGTGGTAGCTTAATGCAGGGCAAAAGTAATGCAGAAAGCTCCGCGAGGAGCTGTCTGCATTACTTTTGTCCTGCATTAAGCAACCACCTGCTTATAACGACACTCATGTTTGTTCATTAAATGGTCGCATTAGACGGGTTTAACTGTATAAACATTCCATTTTGGTTCCAAGGTTTTGTGAATATGTGGAATATATGTCTTGTAGATAAAATTATAAAACTTGCAAGAAGTTTGGATCCAGAAGCGATTCTGAATATCTCGTTAGAATTGAATTTAAATATTTGAATGCAGTTCTGAAAAGTAATGAAAATATTGTCTGTTAGAAAGTGTGCAGAAGATGTATCAGAAAGAGTCGTGCTTCTTATTAAAAGGGTAAATAATTATATCATGGATTTATTATGAATTCACAAATACACATTCCCCGTTTTTAAAAATGAGGCTCCTTTAACGGATTTAGCAGTATTCGGACAGTGATAATATTTGGCTGAATAAATATATCCTGTCGGAAAATGGGTTGTAAGCATTACTTTCATGTATACAGGTACAGCTTCTGGTGTTGATTGATTAATACGAAATACGAAAAGATGCACATAATAAATATTTCAGGAAGACCGTCAATGCAAAATAATACACACATACTATTAAAAAGGAATGCTTTACTGAGTTCTAAAAGTAATGTTATGTACATTTGGGATAAGTGTTTGAATGCCTCAATGAAATATTTTAAATGCTGTAACAAAAAGTTAGTATATAACGTTTCCGAAATTAAAATTAAGAGCTGTATCTACATTGTCCATTCTAGATTTGGCCAAGATCGCAATCAATTGTGTAATTCATTGTTCTGAATATTTTATTTATTGGATAGAACTAAAGAAGAAGAAGAAGAGAGAACGATGGGGAGGTAAAAACAGACGGAGACAGCGAGTGTGATTATTTTTATAAATGCAGAATTCTTTAGTGTTTAGTGTAAAAACTGGATACACTAGTAATGTAATATCCTTACGCTAAAATCATGACCGTTTTGATTGGACAACTATGTTGTGGCCATGCGATAATAAGTCGTGGCCACGAGAGAATTCGTAGCCACGAGATGAACAGAAACTTCATGCCACTTGTGTCATCGTATTCATTTCATTTCATCACCAGAGCACTACGCCCCTGTATAAATATTGTGCCATCATGCCCGTTTTCGAGACCGATGTTACAAATTGTGTAGACAACACATCCCTGTGTTCATGCAACTTAAACCAGATATGACAAGTGACCAGGGGTCATAATATCCTTTCCTGCATTCTAATTTCCTTCGCGTATACGTTGTCTATATGCCAAAACATATACGCAATACTAATCGACCACTAACACAAGCATACCGTGTCGAATGTTACAGTAACCTTAGAATGGTAGTAATTAGTATGTGTTTGTCCTGGACAGCTTTATTGTACGGTTGTTTTGGGCTGCTTCTCATTTAAGTGTTCTAAAGTGACACATTATAGTATGCTTTGTTACCGTTGGTAACATATTCTTGTCACCGACATTGATCAGTATAGAGGTCTGTGCAATGGACTGATACGTTTTCTAGCCCGTCAATCTAAATATCAGTACTATTACCCTTTACTCCATAAATTCACATTTTTACGTCTTTGCAAGCAGAGTTGATCCATAGCAGATGGTTCCTGTCTGATCAGGATCTGCTCTTATTTATAATAGAACGTGTTAGATCTGATTCTACACTATTTTGCATAGCTACATGTATGTAGTAACTTGTTTTATATACAGTAGAACCTGTCTTAAGCAATCTTGTATTGATTGGACACAAACATCTTAAAAAGCAGGTGGTTGCTTTATGCAGGTCAAAAGTAATACAGAAAGCTCCTATAGGAGTTTTCTGTATTACTTTTGACCTGCATTAAGCTACCAATAGCTTACATTCCCTTTATTATACCCATTTTAATGGTCGGTTAAGACAGGTTCTACTGTAACACTACAAACTGTCTGCAAAGATTATTCACATAGTAAATGTTTAAGAGAACATACTAATACCTTTTGATGGTGGAAACAACAGTTCTACAAGGTGTGTGTAGAAATCTGTAATATATGTCTCAAGATTTGATAAACAATGAAACAATTTCAGAACAATTTATTGAATAATATCATCAACCTTGTCTAATCTTGAAGACCAAAAGTTGACGTAAACGGCATTTGACAGCATTCTAATGTTTATATAAGGCATTAGTATAGATATTACAGTGACGGAACTAAGTAAAGAATGAGACATGTATAATGGCAGTGAAATTAAATTGTTCATGTAGTGTCTAGGGAATGAATTCCACTGCATGTACTATATCTACAAAACTCATACACCTGATCTATTATAGATAACATTGTATTCAATGGACGAGAAAGACTGTAATCCTACTTAGCCACTCAATATAATCCTACTTAGCCACTCAATCCAGTTTTCCATAAAGAGTAAAGTGTTCTCGTATTGTATTTTAAATACGCATTAAAACGAAATAAGTGTTACAATAGTGTGAAGTTTAAAATCCAGTGGAGGCAAACACATGAATGATAATTTATCAATATAAAGAGGGAATTTTGTTTCTTGTTGAAAATCGATGATGCCTACGTGATGTACACCTATAGCAAACTCTAATATACTGAATGTTTTCTTGGGTTTCTTTATTGAATTTCGTTGTCTCATTTTATAATAACATGTCACTCTTGATGTAACAAAGTGACGTATTAGCCTTAAGCTCTATACCGGCGAATCTTGAATATTTGATAAGCTTTGCAAACATTCTGGATCCAGATGTGACGCCGATTAACTCGGCGTTTCATCAGGATTTAAACTATTTGACACTGTGACATTGTTTCGAAATGACAGAACGCACTTTTAGAAATGAAGACAATATTTGCAGACAACAATTGCTCGGAGTGTAGAAGGTTAAGTCCACATGACAATCACTATAATCACATGACACTGCATTAAAAATCTGAGTGTCATAATAGCTTACTAGTTTTTGTTTTATTTCAGATACAGTAGAAACGGTCTTAAGCGACCTTATATTGATTGGACACAGGTAACTTAACTCTTTGCAAGCTAAGTAATGTTTCGTCCTCAACAATTGTTGTCTGCCTCAATTCTTGAAATAAACTTTCTCTCAATTCTTTGCAAAAATATGGTCAAGATGACAAACAGTTTGGATCCTGATGAGACGCCGCATTATGCGGCGTCTCATCTGGATCCAATCTGTTTGCATAAGTAATCAAGTTTCGCCGCTAGCGTGCATAGAGTTAAAAGGCTGGTGGTTTCTTAATATTAGGCAAAGGTAATGCAGAAAATTCCCTTAAGAGGTTTCTACATCACGTTTGACTAGTATTAAGCCTTAAAGACCCGTATTTGGACCTCTTGTTGATGTTCGCTTCGCTTGCTATTCACGTCAATATACCTACCTGTAAATAGTGAAGACCCAGATGAGACAGCTCCTTCAAGAGCTGTCTCATCAGGGTCTGCACTATTTACAAGTTGATTGTGCAACGAGTGCACAGCGAAATACTTGTACACAGTGAAGATATATGTAATTATACAACAAGGCATGGGTAAAGAAGGAGAAATGTATTTTAAAATTCAGCAAGAGAAGGGTTAAGACAAGTTTTACTGTATGTCTTAAACCCTTCACTCCATGACTATTCATGTAAGAAATGATAACACCAGTTCTAATATTAATAAGATGGCACTTGAAAGCAGGAATGCACACCATAGTGGCAACGGTAGAATGGAATCAGATCTAAATTATTCCACAGCCAATTAGAGCAGATCCTGATAAGACAGATCGTATACATGAGTGTAGGTTTAGGTCTTCTATGTTTTCAAGGACGTTAAAATATATTTATGTATTAAAGAGTTAAAACGTGCATACTATTAGACTTTGAATCCCCGTATTTGATACATTGTAACGTAAATTGCGTCCGAATGACATTAATCAATAATGTTGGTTCTGATTATGTAAATATGTCAACCATGAGAGCAAGTTATAAATGCCGCACATGATAAATGACTAGGGGTCACAATAGCTTTCTACGGGATCCTAATGTTTCCATGTGATGGACGTGGAACAAACCATATATATAATTCTAACTGACCTAACCGAGTTATACAGCAAACTGACCATGGTAAACAGTTTATCATGGAATATTAGTTATGAGTATTGTAAGCACTTATGAATATTGCATTTGAGTACAGAAAAACCTCTCTATAATGGCCACTAAATTACATCAAGTATTTTGTGATAAAGGCAGGTGGTTGCTTAAAGCAAGGTGAAAGTAAAACAGAACGCTCCTATAGGAGCGTTCTGTTTTACTATCACCTTGCTTTAAGCAGCCACCTGCCCTAAATACCAACTAATTAGCACAATTTAGTGGCCGTTATAGAGAGGTTTTACTGTATATTCTATATAGCACCACAGTAAAACCTTTCTTAACCGGAATTCTGGCAGTGAAGAAGTTAGATGATGTTAGGCAGGTGTCTGCTTAATACAGGGTGAAAGTCATGTCGCTCTCTGCATCACTCTCATCCTGCATTTAATTGCCACCTGTCTCCAAGACCAATATTTATACTAAAAGTACGCCTGGTTTAGAGGGGTTTACTGTACATTGTTTCCAGAAACTGTACAATATAACAATTAGTCCTGACAATCCTTTCCTTCATATAAACGCATTTTCACGCATCTTCAAACAGAGCAGACACGGATCCTATAGGAGTCATCTGATCAAGGTCTGGTTTGTTTGCTAATGGAATGTGAACGTTCTGTTTCTTTAGTTTCTTAAATGGCTACATTGTTCCACCTTCCGTATTTCACTGTAACTATTTGGTTCATGAATAACATGCATTTTGTAAAGCATGCATTTCGATCAGAACAGAGTCGTATGCAAAAAGGTAAAACTGTGTCTATTTCAATTATACTAACCGATAATATACATGTAACCCATATATAACTTTACTTGGAATTTAAATCACGTGAATGAGCTTCTTTATACAAACATTCCACATTTGTTTTCAGGGAGCTGTTTCCATCGAAATATGATTTTTTTATTATGATAATCAATGACACATCGTGCATCGAGATACACGTGTAATCCCATTTTGTCATAGTCTTCAAATGTGCCATGACGCTTTGTCAATATTTTCTTAAAGGCTTGATCAAGGCGGAGGTATTCAAAAGTTCACCCTGATTTACAGATAACGATACGTACCCAAATACTAAAATCGTCATTTCTCCACCAAACCCTATACTGTGACCACTCTTTAAAATCGTCTCTAAATATTCTAACGATTCTCAAGAGTGGTCACAGTATGGGGTTTGGTGATGAATTTAAGGAGTTATTCTTGAAAATGTTTAAATTTACGCAATTTATCTGGACCTCTGTTCACCAGATCCAATTGTGAGGATACAGTTGTGACGTTACTACTTTCTTTCGTTAACAGAGGGATAACCGTTAATAGTGATAGCTGTATCTAACTGTAGAGTAACGCTATGGTTTTATAAGTGGTTGCCATCGTAAAAAAGTAGAATAATGAGAGAAATTAAATTCATATTCCAGAGTTTGAAATACTTGACCCACCTATCTTATTTATTGTTGGTTGATGTGTTAGAATTCCGATCCTAACGAGATGTGAGTGCTTCTCTAAACATTATGTCAATTTGAAATATACTCATTTACCCAGCCTATCCACTAGGCTAACACATAATATTTATAGCGTAAACATTTGTTACTAGTCTACAAACAAAAGGTGAGAGAAGCATTTAGCTGGGCGTGGGTTGTTGTAATGTAGACTACATTATATTTATTGTATTATAATAAAATCCTTTAGTTAGCAGACTAGTGACCGACCTATTTTTGCTTAGTGTTCCTCAATGGAATCCGTGTTCCTCAATGGAATCCTAGGCAAATAGTGTAGCGCCAAAACAGAGGTCTATTAAGAAAGAACCATCTGGTAGGCGTCAAATAGTGTAACGCTGGACCAGAGGTCTCCTCGCGTAAGAACCATCTGATAAAAGCCAAATAGTGTAGCCCGGGCCAAAGTCTCTGCGAAGATAACCATCTGGTAAATATCAGAGAGTATATATAGCCTCGGGTCAAAGGTCCATCTGCTAAACGTTAAAGAGTGTAGCCCCGAGCCAGATGTCTCATTGAAAGGAGTGAGTGAGTGAGCTGGGACAGAGGTCTCTTCAGAATAAGCCCATTTGGTAAGAGTCAAACAGTCTAGCCCCGGAGCGAACAGATGTATCTTTAGGAATAAGCCCTCTGAAAGGAATCAATAAATTTAACCCCAGAACGAAGGTCTCTTCAGAAAGAGCCTTTTGATAAGAGTGTGCACTGTTTGCTTCAGAACGTATTTTGCCAAAGTTTAGGTCTGCAACCTTTTAACGCACATAACAGTGCATATTTAATTTTGCTTCTTTTAGCACCTTTATGGTTTGCCAGGTGTACCGAATGCATGAGTTGGAAAACATCTTCCGATAATAACCCGTTTGTTTTTTTTGAAAACAAAACAACAACCTCGACCACAGATTACAATATAACCCGTCTTAAGCGGCAATAAAAAGGTTTAATTATGAGTCTGTACGACAGGCTGTGGTTTAATACACGTCAAAACTAATACAGAAAGTTACTATAGTAGCTTTCTGCATTACTTTTGTCCCTGCATAAAGCAAGCACCTGATTTTAAAACTCGTATGTTAAATAAATGAATAACTGCTTAAGACAGCTTCTATTGTAATACGAATGACTCGACGACTGACCCAGGGCCCAAGGTACAACTTCTGAGTCTGAGTCTTAGATCATTCTCAAGTATCTGAGCTAAGAACCTGTCCAGTCAAATGCTGTAGATTGATCTTAGACCATAGCAGATATTTTTATAACATTGGGCCTGGTCTAAACCATTGGCACTGCGACAAGATTCCCCTTCACCAATAGATCGGCTCATATGTAAAAAGTTTGTGGCGAAAAATAACTTTTGGGAAATACTTCTTTTATCTAATATACTTCAAACATGACTCAGACGCTGAGAAGTGTTGAAGCCCAATACCTAATCCAGATGCTTAACCCATTACCTCATAGGCTATTTTTAGATAATCCTCTGAATTAATCTACTGAAAAGGAGCATTAATTGGAGAAAAGGAAGTTTTTTAGAATTTTTTAGTTTGAAACCATAGTGATAAATAGAGCATTTGCTCCTATAGGAGTAAATGCTCTATTTATCACAATGGTTTCACAAAATGACTTTTATAGAGTCGTCAAAAGTCGTCAATATGAGAGAAAGGGTTAAACATGAAGTTAACAGTCATGGATTAAGTGTGCACACTGTTAATATCATCAACGGAACTCAGTATCAAATAAAACTACAAACATAAGATAAGCAATTATCTACCAGAACATATCTCCTTACAATCTTCCTTTTCCGCAGAGTTTATCTTGATACATCGGGGAAACGTTTTTCATGACCTGACTGGGGCTCTTAAGCCCCAGTTACCGAATTTTTATCGCTGATTATCTACTGTTAAGTCAGCAAGCTCTAAAAATGCCGTTATTTATAGACGTGGGTAGTCCGCCTAGATATATATTGGTTCTTTAGGATACCTGGCACATGAACAAGCGTAAAAACATTGCACAATACTATATGATACATGTACACCTACTGTAGAGTAAATAGAGACGTTTTCCCGGCGTTAAAATACATTCGTATTAGTGGAAGAGTTAGTATAAACGTCATGACACTGCGATGCTTATTATCAATTTACTCGATGAGTATTTATTTAAGAAATAATGACGCCATATACAGTAAAACCTCTCTATAACGACCACTAAATTGGTTTAATTAGCTGGCATTTTGGGCAGGAGGTTGCTTATGGCAAGGTGAAAGTAAAACAGAACGCTCCTATAGGAGCGTTCTGTTTTACTTTCACCTTGCTTTAAGCATCCACCTGCCTTTATTGTTTAGCTTATAATTTTATTACTTTAATTGCAAAATAAATTTAATGTAGAAAATGGCTTTTTGAAAATTTTGGATTGAATTTTTTTTATACGCACGTGCGTATTGTGCGTAATGGGCGCTACGCCCTTGTTTAACACAAAATACTTGATGTAATTTAAAGTCATTATAGAGAGGTTTTACTGTATATGGCAAGTGAATACCGAAATGTTTGGCCATCGCTGAAACTGTAGAATCACATATATATCGTTCTATGAACAAATAGGGCAGACCCTGATCAAACGACCCCTACAGGAATCTGTTTGCAAAGGCATGAACATGCGTTTATATGGAGTAAAGGGTTAGTATTTTTATATTTTTGAGATTCATGACACTGCGCAGCAAGCGATACAGTCAATAAACACCTACAGTTTACCAAACATTCAACGGCTGAAAATATAGAGAAATGGATACAGTAAAACCTCTCTAAACCGGAATAGTTATAGAGAAGAATTTCGTTTTCAGAGCGGTTTTACTGCATATATACTGGAAATAGGACGGACGCAAAGCTGGGCACGAAAACTATAAAAATACAAGAAAAGCATAATAGTAGTTTCCGTCATCATTGTATGTGTGCTAACAAATGCCTTTCACTTTGTTGTTAGCATCTATTCATATTTCTATTTTTCACAATAGAAAAAATTCTCAGATTCTCAGACTTGACTGACATTTGATCCATTTAAATCCTGGTGAGATACAGGGTTACTCGGTCTGGCGCTAGGATCCAAGATGTTTGACACCTGAGCAATAGTTTCACAAAAGCTTGAACGAATCGGACTTTTCTTTAAAGTGTGCTCCAGATACACATCTCTAATCCTTAAATTGCGGAAACCGAGTATATAGGACCTTTTCAAACAGTGTAAGTCCAGGTTAAAGGGCTCCGGGGGGGGGGGGGGGGGGAAACACATTGATTAGGGTCTGCTGTGTTTGACGTCAAATCATTATTTTCAGTGATAACTGTTGATATATGTTTTTGCAAAATTAATATTCAAAACGGGAGGTGTCAGTTTAAAATAATCAGCAGCTCAAATGTTAATGTTGCGAATTATTTCAGTGACATGGAAAATTTGTAATTTAGGACTTACACGAAGCATCGAGTCATACTGGATTAAGATGAGACATAGAGCCACACTAGATGTAGATGGAACATAGAGTCACTGTAAATTTAGATGAGACAGAGCCACTCTAGATTCAGTTGAGACACAGGGTCCCTCTGGATTTAGATGAGAGAGCGAAATACCCCGGATAAAAGAAATTCTTTGGAATATTAAACATACAATGAGTTAAACAAATTTAATGGTTACGTAAGGTGTTAAGAGGGGTCATTAAAATGAGAAAATATGAGCATGTTATGTACTGGACCTCTCATTAATACATGTACTGTACGTCTAATACGCTATGGGCGGATGAATGATTACCTATGCAAACAGTTGGGATCCGTTTGACACCCCGATTGCATCATGGTAGACAGATTGGTTATAGCTTGAAATTTTGAAAATGAAGTAGGTGAAAAATTCTGTAAAAATGACTTGCTCAGCAGGTTAAAGTAATTCTTTACAAGATAAACATCTTATTCAGACTACAGTGCTCCCTCTCTACAACGACATCCTTTGGGATACGAAGATTGTATGTGTTGTTCAGAGGGAGTTGTTATAGGGAGGGAAAATCAAACATAATTAGCTTGTTTGCAGATCCGCAGATCAGGTGTATTTCGAGAACTAAAACCGTTATGCCTCAATCAAACCCTATGTTGTGACCACTCTTTAGAATCGTCACAAAGTGACGATTCTAAAAAGTGGTCACAACATAGGGTTTGATAGAGGCATAAAGAAAATACGATGGAAAAAGTTGTTTCTGGAGCCTTGTTGTTTCGGAAACAGTGACATGCGTTGTTGTAAGGAGGGAATCGTTATGGAGAGGGCCGTTGTAGGGAGGGAGCACTGTACTACACTCTACTGAACCGTTTGTGCGTCTCAATAGGTACCAGACTGTTTGATATTCGTTTTTTAACCCTTTCGGTGCCTGATTTCTAATTGCCGTCTGCAATCCAAGTTTGTTAAATCATTCAGTAAACTGAGGGAATGACATGCATAAATCCAAATTTCAAAGGAATAAAGCACATATATAGAAATAGAGATTTCGACAAATAGTGGAGTCCCTGATCAGACGCCGCCTTGAAAAGGCGGCGTCTGATCTGGGACTGCACTATTTGTCGTGGTGCATTATGCGACCGCGGCGGTGAAAGGGTTACAATGTAACACATCGAAATTTAGATAAAACTTTAAAATTTAAAAATTAAAATCTAAAATTAAAATTTGAAACTGATTAGAATTTGAGTTGTTGTCATTTTGTCAGTAGTACAAGACGTAACCCTTTCCCTGCTCAGTATTCATGTTAGAAATAATGACATTATGAATATTTATTAGCAGAATGCTCATAATGATCTATGAATACATATTTGGTTTGGTTACAGGGCACAGTATACAGAACACACGATGTTCTTGTTTTGACAGAAACTGTAGAATTAGATCTATATAATTCTATAAGCAGACAGAGCAGACAGTAGGGACCGTCTAATCTGGATCCTAATATGTTTGAAAAGGCGTGGAAAGGCGTTTGTATGAGGGTTCGGGTTAAGTGCTCGGACGAGCAACATGTGTCTAAGCTTATTTACTGTATGGTCTGAGGACCAAATGTTGATTTATCAGCCATCGATCATTTATCTTCTAAACCTGCTATGTTACTTAAAAACCCTCTGAATAATGAAAAGCAATATTTCATGGATAAGCCAAAGATACGCCTATTCAAGTTTTTTCGTCTAGCATGTTGGGCAATTAGCGTTTGTCGTCTGTTCAATGGTTAAACACGATAAATGCATGCTGCTAAACATAGAAGCCAGATGCCAAAGGGTTTTGCCGTGCATTTAGCCTTTATAATGCTGAATTTTCAAATGGACTATTCCAAATTTCAAACAGGTCAAGCTTAAGGTGAATATTTAGGAATGTTTCTAAAGAAAATTATAAAGTGATAAACAATGCAGATCCTGATTAGAGGGCTCCTCTGGGGTTTACACTGTTTGCAAAGGACATTAGTGACTCGATTCCCGCATTGTAAGGATTAATAGACGTTAAACATTCACTTCGGGTTCGAATATGCAGGAAGTTTCAGAAGATAACGAATGCAGACCTGAACATAATTAACCCCAGATTAACACTTAATCTGATAAATATTCATGTAGGAAGTTACGACTGTATGAATATTAATTTCCTGATGTTTTGTAACTATATTATGAACAAATGATGTTTTACCATTGCCGAAACTGTAGACTTACATCTATATCATTTCATAAGCAAACAGAACATACCCTGTAGGAACCGTGTGATCTGATTCTACTGTGTTTGCAAACACGTATAAAGGTTTTGATGTAAATGTTTAAAAATGCAGTAGAATGTCCCCATAGCGATAACTTAATGAATAAAGAAAGCAATCTTAAAAGCCGGTGGTTACTTAAAGGCAAGATGAAAGTAGTACAAAAAGCTCCTATTGAAGGTTTTTACATCACTTTCTTTTTGTATAAGCTACATGTCTTAACCCACCTTATTAGAGTTCTTTGGAATGATCGGTTTAAAGAGCTCCATGTTTAAATGTACCATATGATACAAAGGTCGTAATTGAAGACGCGGACCCAAATCCTGTAGAAAAAACTGGTTCCATGCTTATAAAACGTTTCAGTTGAGTCTGAGTTCGTTTTCAAGTTTTTGATTGGTCAGATTTTAGCCTTTGGCTCAAATCTGACCAGTCAAAAGCTTGAGAACGAACTCAGACTCAACTAAAACGCTATATAAGCATGGACCCAGATGTCTTCTCAAATTCTGGTCTGAAGCAATTTCAACTTAGCTGTGATTCGTTCATGCCTTAATCCACTAAAATCCTGAACATTTATTACTTTTCTACAGTTACTCTGATTGCAGCTCAATCATTGAGTACACTAGTGGTAGGTGGTTTGTTTGCAGTTTACCACTGTCTTTGCCAATGCGGTAGATTAGTCGTTGACGGGATACAGTTATTTACACTGTCTTTTAGGGTAGGGAGCGATTACATGTGAAGTTAGACGCCCCTAAACCAGTTTAAACCCCCAATGCCACTTGTCACTGACCGTTCCAAGGAGGTACTTACATTTTTCCCCCGATGTTTGTTTGTTATGTCTTTGTGCGTCTCTTATTTTGTATTTTGATAGGCATATACATTTACTGTTCTTTTTGTGATGGTGCTGTTTGGCCGACAGTGTGTATTGGTGTGGCGTTTCCTGTATGGCTCATATATTTTCTTATGACTGAAACAGCACATTGAAATCAAATATGCAGTAGTTAAGCTCTTATAATTACCTGTAGAAATTTGTAAAAAAAATGAAACTACAAACGCAGCATCCTAGATGTAAACATGGCCTGTTTTACATGCATTCAAACTTTGAAAGAATAAATTGAAATATGATTATGTATCCATTTTGAATCTGCATGAATGCCCACGGCTGGGTATGTATATGTTTGCTATTTACTTTGGAATTAAAATATAAATGTTTCAATGCACGCAAAAAGAATCATAAACCGCAAACGCTATACGATATCTGGCGCCCAGCAAATGAAATTATTTTGTTTACGCCAATACGAAACATTATTTGACCCTATAGCAAGTGCAAACTACTGTCTGTTTGTGTTTTTCTGTCTATGTTGCCTTTGAGTGGAAAACACTTATCCCCATTCGTATCAAGATGCAAATATTTATGTCTGCTCAAACTCGAATCTCGAACAATTTTACTTACTTCCGATTCGTTCAAGGGTTTGAAAACTTTCTGACTGAATGACAAAACATCTCGCATCTTGATAAGACCCCGGGCTGCTCTCGATGCACATTGTTGTTTGTAAATTCCAGTTAGGTCGCGGTTAGCGGAATTAGAATTAACATTTCGTCCGAGTGTCCGCCCGAGTGTCCGCCCGAAGTGTTCGTTTTCAGGACTTTTCTGTCGATCAAAGATTCATTAAACCGAGAGTAGTCAGATTGCCTGTTAGATATAATGTTCGACTTTTGCTGCATTTGACATACTTTATACGAAGTATTGTCCTTTGTAACAAATAGTATTTGGATTGTTTTACCTCTGTGTTTAGAAACATATTTGACAAGGAATTTGGTGGTTTACATATAGTTGCAGGTAGTCCAGATTTTGTTACCTATTGAGCTATTAAACTGCCTTTTCAGAAAGGTCTATTAATGTGATATGGACAGGATGGTAAACAGTGAGGTGTGTTTATATGGCCATTTTAGGTTAAAATTATCTGACGGGCGTGTACCGTGTGCGGGTTTTATGTATGGTCACTCAGCAATTAGCATTTACTTCCGATGTATCTCAGTTTAAGAAATTTTGTTCCTGGAATTTTTAACTTCTTACTTCCGATTTCATGGTCCAAATATTTTTTAATTCCAAGTCAAATACAATAAACCCTCCTAAACCGATATTCTAGTAGAGAATATTTAAAATACATTTCGGCAGATACCTGCTTAATATTAGTAGGGTGAAAGTCATACAGAAAGGTCTGCATGACCTTCGCCCTGCATTAAGCTGATACCTGTCTCCAAGACCAATATTTATACTAAATTGAACGTCTGGTTTACAGAGGTTTTACTATATATTTTTTATCAGCAGCCGCAACTCTACACTGTTTCATTGCACGTTATTTACTTACCCATAAAAAACGTCACGCATTGAACACATTGCTGTTTATAAGAATCATTAATAATAAATGATAGGCTTTATATGATGATAATATTATACACATTAACCATTGCAATGCTGAATTTTCAAATGGACAATTCCAAAATTCAAACAGGTCAAGCTTACGATGAACATTTAGGGACTTTTCCAAAGAAAAATGAAACATGACAAACAGTGCAGACCCTGGTGAGAGGCCTCCTCCATCCGGGTCTACACTATTTGCAAATGACGTTAGTGACTCGTTTCCATCAATTAATATCCAGTAAAATGAATGTTAATGTTTCGTTCAATGGCTGAACGCATTAACAGTTTTACTGCCAGTGTGTATGAACTATGTAATTGTGATTTCACATTCAAATAAATCATTAATTCATCGTTGTTACTATGTCTGAAATGTTCGAGCTAACACATTTGTTATATTAAATGATGATAAATGTATTCGAAACAGTGAATGCAAACATAAACCTATTTGTTCAGACATAAGTAGGATGTACATCTGAAGCTCAATGATACAATCAGCAGGTGAAACAGATTGATCACTTGAGATTTGTTGTAACCTGTTTATTTTGCCATTGATTACAATACCAGGCATTGTGATAACCTGATGTATCATTTTCGTAACATACTTTCCGTAGACTTCCACACCAATCGTTTTACATGTTTTGCTCATTTCAACATATGAAAGCCACTCACTATTTCAATCGATTGTTTGTCTTTCCTAATTATCCAAATGGATAATTTTGGCGGGTCTATGTTTCGTATTTTTAATCTATTTATTTAATTTTACGTTTTACTGAATGTGTTATAAGCATAACTTGGTTATCTATCTCTCTTTATAGTTTATTGTGATATTGCTCTAAATGTTCAGTTTACCAATGTGATATTTAGAACATAATAAGTGAATAAAACAGTGTAAGAACCCCTTTTTCAGAAGGTCTCTTATATGTACCTATACTTCTCCAGAAACTCTCTTATTTTGATTTACCTTGGTCTAGGCTTATTCAGAGGCTTTCTTACCTAAGTCGAGACTTAGTCTCTTATATTGGTTTAGACTTCCCCCACAAGCTGCCTTAACTTAATTTATACTTATTCAGATGCTCTCTTATCTTGGTTTAGACTTATTCAGAAGCTAACTTGGTCTAGACTTACTCAGATACTCTCTTTGTTTGGTTTAGACTTCTTTAGACGCCCTCTTATCTTGGTCTAGACTTATTTAGAAACTCTCTTATCTTAGTATAGACTTTATTCAGAAACTCTATTATCTATTATGTTGGTCTATACCGTTTGTCTATGTCATGTTTTAGTTACACTATGTATCAATAAGTTCAATGACGACAAACATGGTAGTATTGGCAAAATTCAAGTTAACCCATGTATTCCAATATCATTTAAGGAACACCCAACACACTCTTATTCTGGAACCCTGTCCGTTTTCATGTTGATGGGACACAGCAAAGCAAACTAGTTGCTGGTACAGGTCATTTACTTCGACGGGGTCAGCAAACAGTGGTCCTTCAAGAGCTCTATGATCGGGGTCCTTTTTAAGGGACACAAATGCATTGAAAACTGTTAACCGAACTTGTTAAATGAACCTGGGCTTCATAATTATACTGTTCATGGTTCGACTATCTGAGCAGTGCACCTGTATGAGTATTTGGCACTAACCGTAAACGTTTGTATAGTATACATCGGAGACATTGAGAACCCATATCTACATGGACCATTAACAGTATTTATGCAGTGTTTCTGTTCGTAATAGCCCCAAACTAGCAATTTATTGACAAAATAACACATTTGTATGCTGCTCTAAAACTGCATATATTGTTAAAGTTTTTATTTATATACGATCGAGTTATTTACAACACTCTAAATGTCAGATAAACATGTCAAATTGTAGTCTTAAGTTTCTAATTGTAAATATTACTACTGTTCTTCTTCATATACAAATTTAGACGATGTGGTCTTTATGAAAGTCACAACAGGAATTGGTTAAGGCTAACTATAGATACATCTAGTAGTGGTATAACGCAGAGCTAGATATAAAGGTGCGAACCCAAATCGTCATTTCTCCTCCGAACCTTATACTGTGACTACCTTTTAGAATTGTCTCTTCGAGATGATTCTAAAGAGTATTCACAGTATAGGGTTTGGTGGAGAAAATCTGGAGATATTCTTGAAAATGTTTATATTTACACATCGAATATGCACCTCTGTAACAGTACAGTAAAAACTCTCTATAACGGCCACTAAATGACATCAGGTTTTTGTTAAAGACAAGTAGCTGATTAAAGCAAGCTGAAAGTAAAACAGAACGCTTCTATAGGAGCGTTCTGTTTTACTTTCACACTGCTTTAAGCAGCCACTTTCCCTAAATACCAATTAATTAACAAAATTAGCGGGCATTATAGAGAGGTTTTACTGTATGTCTTCTTATGGACCACAACGAACCAGATTAGATATTTCCCAGCAGTGACGTTTATCCTATTGAATAAAATAAAGCATTCATGAACTCTTTGACCGAGTTTCAAACAGTTTGAATATTGATGAGACGCCTTTGAATTCGGCGTCTTGTCTGATTGCAAGTCCTTGCAGTTGACAGTTAGGTCGATTTCATAATGTTAAAGATTAATTTCGAAGAAATATTTTCAAAGGAGGGCAAAAGATTACGCGATTTAATCTAAAATAAGGTTGCGTATTTGGCTTATTAACGATAGTTTGCTTGAGGGTTCCGAACGTCAAATACACGGTAAATTAGCCATGTTTACAAACGGTATGCCGCGCTTGGCAGAATAACAGTTAACACAAAACAGACATTTTGTTAAAACAACTTAAAAATCATTTTCGATAAAAGAACCTAAAATTCTCGTTTGTTTACACCCTCTTTATACTCTGTCTGATATCCTAAGGGATACAGAATAACGACATGTTGTATTGCAAATACAATTATGAAGGTGTATTATGACCATAGAATTGATAATAGTGGCGCCAACGTGTGGTCTGTTGAATATTACCACTTATCCGTTAACCCTTTCCCTCATATAAACGTGTTTTTACGCATTTGCAAACATAGTAGACACAGGTCATACGGCTCATATAGGAGCTTTCTGATCAGGGTCTGTTCTGGTTGCTTACGAAATTATAACAGACCCGACTCTACTGTTTCTACAAATACCAAAACAATCCTGTTTACAAATACCATTATAATAATTTAGTTCATTCACGGTGTAATTATTTCTTACATGAATACTCAACAGGGAAAGGGTTTGTATTTGAAAACAACTTAAAATGCAGATGAAACGTCTATCAAATCCGCATCTGATCAGGATTCAAGCTGTTTATCACAAGGTAGATAATTTCTAAACGTATGTAATGGAACTAATATAACAGTGCAGTGGACATCAGTATACTTTAACCCTTCGCTTGCTATTCACGTCAATATACGTACCTGTAAATAGTGAAGACCCAGATGAGACAGCTCCTGCAGGAGCTGTCTCATCAGGGTCTGCACTATTTACACGTTCATTGTGCAACCAGTGCACTCCACAGCAGTGATTGCACAGAGAAATAATTGTAGACAGGAAAAATATATGTAATTATACAACAGGGCAAGGGTAAAGAAGGAGAAATGTTTTTTAAAATTCAGCAAGAGAAGGGTTAACACAGTACCTAATTGGCTAATTTTAGACCAAACTTCATTGAATAAATCTATTGAAAAGGAACGTGTAGGAAACTTTTAGAACTGTGTAGTTTTAAACTATTGTGATAAATAGAGCATTTGTTCTATTTATCACAACAGTTTCAAAAGATGACCGTTATATTGGCCTCAAAAAGCGACAGTATGAGGAATGGACTAACATGATATTTTGTCAAGCTACATCATATCTGTACATTAAAATTGGTCCAAATCTGTCCTTTCTTACCCAAGCAATTGTCCGGAAACCGTTCGTATATTTTAGATTATGGCGACCATCACATTAACACTAAAAGGCCTGTACTTGCTCTACACTATTGTATTGACTTATTGATGAACACAATACAGGTGCCCCTCCATCACTTTCCCATATGGTACTTTTGCTGTGTTTTCTTTTATTGCTGTTCGGGCGGCTGTTTGTTCTGTATGTGGTGTTTCATGCATGACTCATATTTGTACTTCTACATATACCTGTATTCGTAAACTAGGCTTTTAAAATATTAACGAATTTGCTTGTTTTAATCCGCATTGCATGAAATAATTAAGCCTATACATTTAGATATGATTAGACATTAAACATATATGAACTGGAACATAGAAAAACACCTTTCTTGGACATATTTTATAACAATTAATAATAATTCCGTGATGGATAACAGGAGTAATACCATCCAATGATCTAAACTAGTGTGAAAGTGACATTATTTACAAGCAGTTTCAACAAAACTTTTACATTATTTACCATGTAATAATATTCACTATTAAACCTGAGAAACAAGTTAATGTCATATCACATTTTGTTCAACAAACCAGACATATTTGACAACATCTAGATTATCTGTTGGAAGCATCCTAGAAATAGTTATTACTTATTTACAGTTAAACACGTACCCTAAGTACCCAAAATATTTGGATACCCAATCTATCCTCGCTATCAGTTTGTACAGCCGACATATTATTTTGGTACAATTCCAATTATTTTAAATATCACTGACATAGTAAACAAATAGTGCAGAGCCTGATCAAACTTCCCCTCCAGGAGCAGTGTGTCCTGAGTCAACACTATTTTCTTACGCATCTTCCGCCCGAATTCTTAGGGAAACTACACTATGAGTTGTTGCAAGCGTTGTCGACACCTCCTTATCAGAGAATCCAAGAATCTAATTCAACAGAACTTTAATTTACTGACTTGAAGGTTCTTAGCTCTAGATGTAACAAGGATTCGGACATTGAATCTCACCTCCACACCGATTTGTGAAGCTAAATAATTGGATTTGGCATCCTGATTGAAAAGCTTTTACAGGATCTGGTCATTAAAGCCTTCAATGAAACTTCTCGATATTTGGATGATATTTTCAACTTAGATAACACTTTCTTTGATGGTTTGATTCCTAACATTTACCCAATATAACTCAAATTAAATAAAGCTAACCCTACCGACACTTATGCAGCTGTCCTTGATCTAGACCTTAAAATTGACAATGGATAATGGTATGATGTCTTCAAAAATCTATGACAAAAGAGATGATTTTGATTTTTATATGATGAATTTTCTTCATTGGTTAAGAAATTATTTTTGGGCTTGCCTATATAGTTTCTATTACTACTAAGCATTCATGTGTGCATGTGCCCTTATAATTATAAAAAAGCTGTTATTAAATATGCATGATCATATTAGTTTTACATGGAATTTAAAAGGGGGTGGATGTACTCGCACATGGCATGGTTATCCAGTAAATAAACGCTGTACTTACGATCGACCGTGTTGTTATAACACCTTTAACAAATCTCTTAAATCAACAACTATCTCAATGTTACCACTACCATAACATCATATCATCTACGTAAGAAACTGAATTAAACCAATGACCGAATTTGGATCTCCATTTTATGAGAAATGTTTACCGAACTCACAATGAGGTAGACATATTGAAATTATGTTCATCCTATGTATACAAAAATGTGTATGCAAATAGCCGGGATTTACGGTAGAACTAATGTTTGGCATAAGAGGGGCGGTGTAAATCTTAGTATTAAAGCATGTCGTTGGCTGCATGTCTTTGGCTAATAACCGACAGTACGGTAAGTCGTCCAAACAAAATCACCTTAAATAGATGCAAATGTGTATTTTTTGAGATAGCGATCGAACGAATACCAGACAAGCATGCTCAGAGCGGATGGTGGTTTGCACTGTCTATTATTATGTATAGGCATTATATTTATTTGGCGCCAGTAACCGCATGATTCCGGGGTTATAGTTCTTGTGCGTGCAATTTGTAATACACATAGGATTTATTAAATAAAAAGATAAAGTCGCGGCAAGCACGACGAACTGATGGATCTTCCGTTCTTCTGTCTAAAACGTTATATGCGGTACCTATATTGGATGGTCAAATCATG